>JBBPDH010233807.1:0-12065 GCA_037974565.1 Clupeocharax schoutedeni | reverse complement strand
TCGAGAGGGAGAGGGAGAGAGAGAGAGGGAGAGAAACAGAGAGGAAGAGAGAAAGAAAGAAAGGGAGAGGGAGAGAGAGAGAGGAGAGAGAAGGAGAGGGAGAGAGAGAGAGAGAGAGAGAGAGAGAGAGAGAGAAGGAGAGATAGGAAGAGAGGGAAAGGGTTAGAGGGGTCGAGAGACAGGGAGAGAGAGAGAGAGAGAGAGAGAGGGAGAGGGAGAGAGAAAAGTAGAAGTCATAAAGGCTTTGATGCATTTGCTTCTGATCTATAGAAGGTAATGTTCTATTTTCCCTTTCAACCAAGGCCATTCATTTGCATTTCAATTGTTTTTTATTCTGTAGGTGGATCTTTAAAAAGAAAGAGGAAATCTGAACTGGGGCACATCTGACAACAAAGAAACCTAGCAACTGGTGTTTGAATCAGCTTAGCTGGCAGGATATGCTTTTAAAACAAGCCAGTTTATAGTTAAGAGCTGACTAATATAAAGCACAGCAGATCTGGAGTACAATCAGGCAGAATTCACACACTATACACCATTTTACTTTTCAGCGCTTCAGTCTGAAATTGGAAAAAAAATTACGCCTGCACTGCATATAACTAAACAGAAATGGCCATAGGAGAGCTATGCTCAAACATTAAATGAGCCCATCATGCAACGACCTCCAGCCCTGGTCACGAAGCACTATTAACTGACTGAAAATGTCAATAGTCAATTGACCAAAGAGTTTCTTCTGGTGACACTACTCAATGGGAACCTGCCATGCATGAACATAACAGAAACGAACCCCACTGTCTTTTTTAAACGCCCAAAATTGCTTGTTACTCCCTGTCCATTCATTACACTGACACTGGTCACCACCTTACCTCTGATACGGCTAAATGAAGCCTCTTTAAATCCCCAAACTGTGCTCCAAAAAAACACTAAAATGATCAACACTGTTTACAATCTCAGCACAAATCTCTCCTCACACCCCAATCTGACCAACATAAATTGCTCATAAATTCAAAAATAATACTCAGTCAATAAATATTGCTACTTGGGTTCGCTGCATATATAACATTGTGCCAAGAAAATATGATATATCGATATTTCAAGAGATTATTGCACATTGTATGTGTGTGTGGTGTGTGTGTGTGTGTGTGTGCATACATGAATGCAGTATTCAGACAGTAATATATTTGATTTATTTATACGCTATTCTAAAATTGCTTCAGTACTGTAGATATGTGTCATACGCCCTCATGCCACACATGCCTTTTCACACCACCCCCAGCGAAAACACTGGTGACAAAACACACTGTGTCATAATGGAGTGTTTAATAACAGCTAGAGACTGTTCATCTTCAACCATCTTCAAGCATCCACTCCACCACACAGGTACCACAGCAAATAGCACAACATCTAATTCTGTGAGAAACTCTGTCCTAGCTGGAGACTACATGCCTGACACACATCTGTTCTAACATATACTTAAGCTGACCTGAAAGGACACATAGACTCAATCTGTGTTCAAGTCGACAAACAAAATGATGTTTTAAGAATGCAGTGACAGCACAGAAGGACGAGGCTTGCCTGGTGGATTGACCGGGCCCGAGTGTTGAGGGAGGAACAGCAAAAGGCAGGGCAGGAAGGACAGCACTGCAAAGGAGGAGAAAAAGAGACGCCGACCCCACCCTGTCTGTCCCAACGTCCATGTAATCAGCCCCTACGTCTGTGTACATGGCGTGTGTGTTGGTGAAACACTCAAAAACACCGCATGATAGCAGGAACTAGCAGACAAAAAAAACACTTGGCAAGAAGAAAATGATGCCAGCAGTTGTTGCAAAATTAAAACAGACACAACAAGTTCTTCGAGATTACAAATGCATCAAAATCCAGACGCATTCCCTTACCTTTACGGAACATATGCATTAGCAGAACAAAATGTATTAGGAAGAGTGTAATAGAGAGAGAGAAAGGGGGGAGAAGAGGGGAGAGAGGGGGTTAGAGAGAGATCACTGGGGCTGAGGTGAGTATTTAAATCAGACAGACAGAGGATGAGAAAGACAAAAGACTGGCAGACCCACATCCAGGCAGCCAGACACAGCAGACACAATCATATGACTCAGTTTTGAAGCAATTTGATCCTAATTATGACTCAATAGTTTGGTGCAATATTGTAATTACAGGTTGAATACAGTTGATCTGGTGCGAACGCATAAATTCAGTGAATGAATCGCTGGACCTCAGAAACACATTTTTGAAAACATTTTTGAGTCTGTCATGAGAACACACCACAGCACAGCACACAATGTCAACCGCATGACATTTTTCTTTGCATTTAATCCATTTCACAAGTAAAGGGTGCGGCGACAATCAAGGGTAGCGTTGACAGTCGTGAGATTCAAACCCACAACCTTCCGATCACAGGGGCAACTCTGTAACCACAGACACCCAGGTCCCCTAGTTGAAGCTAGTACTACAGTTATTCATCAATAGGCTCTCATCCAACATCTAAAGTGTATGTCACAGTCCGAGCAGCTCAGTTCGGCTTGATGAGGACATTTTGGCGGGATTTACTTCTCACTCCCCTGAAAAACCACCCCACTTCTGGGATATTACTGGTTAAATCAGCAACCATAATGACACATTGCTAATTTGAAGCAGAGTATTCTTCCACTGAACAGCCCACAAGCTTTTCGGCAGCAAGAGCATTCATCCTGCTGATACTACCCTGCTGTACTTTAACTGTCAAGCCAACAAACAACTCCATCAATCATGTACAGCTGAGTGGTTCCAACATGAACCTGCAAGGATTTCTGCGCCGCAACAATGCAAGTGAATGTGGCCAAGGTAACACTGACCTAAATTCGAATCTACAACACATCAGCATACACTGAGTAAAGGCTCGCAACAGAAAGATATTAAGGAAGCTGATATCAATATAAAGATGTAGCTTCACCCACGGGTTCACCGGCAGCTCTTATTTTGTTCATCATAATCAGTTCACTGCCAATTTGTCAGCCTCCATTGAAGGAGGTTTCTTCACTCTGTCTTTTCTTTAATCAGAGAGAGTAAAGGCCAAAGGTGCACACATAAAACTGACTGAGAGATACAACCTACTGAGTTCAGGTTCAACAGAGATTTTAAAAGAGGAAGTCAAGTCTGATGTAACAGATTTACACTTTTTTAAACCCATGGTTTGTCTAAAGAGACTCTGGTGCTGAACCATTCTCTGCTTAGGCTCCACATAAATCTCTGGACCTGTTCTAGAGGGATGAAACTTTATTCTTCCAAAGGATTTTCCTTCAGCTGCTGTTTTGATGAAGGTGGTGGAAAGTCCTGTCTAACACATTAGTCAAAGACCTTCCATAAGTGTTCAACTGGGTTAAGACCTGGTGACTGTAAAAGCCACCACTTACAATATCCCTCCTTGCTACACTCATCAAACCAAAAGTGACTCTTCAGGCAATGTGGATGGTGACACTGTCATCCTGGAAGAGACCACTCCCATTACATAGAAATGTTTCAACATAGGACTAAGACGATCAGCCAGAAAAAACAGGGCTGGCTTCAAGTGTGAATGATGACTAATCTGACATCTGACCAAGACTTTTTTCCACATCTCTGTAGACCAGTGCGGATGGTTTTTACATCACTGAACTCTCAAATGGTCCCAAGATGTTTATGCACTGCAACCCTTCTGTAACCCTAATACGCCCAGTCCAATATTGGGTAAAGAATGTGCTTAACGCTAAGTGAGGTCTGCTGAGCACATGAACACAGTGTGTAGAAAAATTTTAAACAGGACCACCAATACATCACTCGTTCTATTTCTGAGGTCTTTCGTTTGTTTTTAATGGGACTGTCAGTGGTCACAACTGAGCATATTATCAGATTAAAACGGGTTAAGAGTGTGATGGGACATATGCTGTGTACACAATCGCATTCAGATGACCGGATCATCTGTTAAATTACTTTTTGAAGCTGCTTTATACTTGAAAGGTTTGCTATGTTATTGTAAATCAGATCAAATCTTGATACCAGAATCAAAATATGAAGCGAAACTGAAAATACACACATATATTTCACAATTTTTCGTCAGAGGATGAGCAAATAAAAAAAGACAAATTAGAGAATGGGCTTTAGCAAATGACCAAAACTGATCTTTCCTTGGAGATGCACAGTAACCCCCCAGTTTTACATGTATCAGGAGTCAGCACAGGCAGATTTTTTTTAAAACCAAACTATAATATAATATATTGTTTCCCCACAATAATGCCAAAACTGCAAATATACTCCGCCAATTTTCTCTTTTTTGTAGCAAATTATATTTTGTCTGGATGTTTTCACACAAGGGGGCTCAGGGCAGGCTGTACCAAGTTTGAGTCCCCGCAAGATTTCTCGGAGGTGCAAGGCGGGGAATTTAAATTAAAAGAGGCAAATACGGGTTTATCTGTACATTTTCTTTAAGAGTTAATGCATTAAACTGAGCATATTTGGATGCATATTTAGGGCTTACACTATAAAAACAGGCATTTTTAGTCTTTTTTTTTTACTAAAACACAACAATGCTTTTTTTTCACTATACGCGGGTGCTCTTCGATCGTAACCCCCGCGAAAATCAAGAGATTACTGTATTTCATAAAGGAAATGCTGACTGAAATTCACCTGCACACTGAAGGCAGACTTAAAGGCAATTCATTTCCTGAATGCATTAGATAGATATATAAAGATATATACCGAAGCTGACCTTAACCATAGTGGTCTAACTGTGGAGGGATATGCTCTGTGTGTGTGTCAGTCCACAACTACAACAGCTGCGCGAGCATGCACACAAAGATTATGTGTGAGCGCGGACAGCTCTTCATGAAGCAATGTGCATGAGCAGTCAGGCTCCAGAGTCAACTGAGGTGAGGACAGACGCTCTGCTTAGGTGGACATAACACGCTTATTGCGAAAACAGACAAGGGTTTATTTCATATTGTCCTATGAAGGACCTCTTGTGTTTGCAGGCGTTGACACAGACACATGTTCACTGACATTTATTAAAGGAGAAAAAAAAACCTTGGCACTGCCTGCTTACAATAAGACCAAATCTACATCAACCAGAAAGCATCGGTCTTCTCACTGCACTAACTAAATCCTCTTTTACTCTCAGGGTGGCTTCGAGAAGGACACCCTAGCTTTAGGAAGCACTTGCTTACAATAAGGTTCAATCTACAGCGGAAGAAAGCATCAGCTTTTACCTATAATAACATGCTTACTGGGAAAAAAGGCAGGGGATATTTGATATTAGGACCACCTGTGTTAGCAGACAGTGATACAGACACATGTTCACTGGTGAACCAAGGTGAACCAAATCCTTTACGCTGCTTGTTTACAATAAGGCTAAACCGACAGTAATTAGAAACAATCAGCCTTTGCCTACCATAACATGCCTGTTGGGAAAAAACAAGGGATATTTCCTATTGTTTGCTGGCGTTGTTTGGAGGCGTTGATGCAGACACATGTTCACTGACATTAAAGGTGAACCTTTATTGTCTTGCTCCAAATCCTTTACAATAAGTCCAAATCCACAGCAATCATCAAGCATCAGCCTTTACTGTGATCTCGCAACACTAACTGAATCCTCTTTTACTCTGAATGTGGCACATAGGAGGACATTCTGGCTTTAGGAAGCACTTGCTTACAATAAGGCTACAGCAATCAGAAAGCATCAGCCTTTACTAACATAACATGTTAGAGAAGAGATATTTCATATTGGACCATTTGTGCTTGCAAGCATTAATGCAGACACATGTTCACTGACATTAAAGGTGCACCAATCCTTTGCAGTTCATGCTTACAATAAGGGTTCAATCTACAGCAATCATAAAGCACCAGTTTTAAATGTCATCTCGTCACACTAACAAACCCCTCTTTCAAACCTTCTTTCAATGTGGCATCGAGATAAACACCCTGTCTTTAGGAAGCACGTATTGGTTTTGAGTTACGAGGACGTGCTGCTTCCTGCCCCTTATTGCTGAGCCTCCACTGCACATCTCAGAGACCAGGACAGAGTGAGGGTAAAACGGGGCCCACACCGTGTTTGAGATGGTCTTTCTGGCAGAAAAATCAGTCCGAGATGCGTCACCCAGGTTCGGGGGGCTTGTTGCCTGTTATAAACTCGTCTGCAGTGAAAAGCAGCAGCGTTAAAACATCTGGGAGAACGCTCCTGCTCTTCACTGGATACGAGTTTATGCGGGTCAAACAGACACATAGAAACAAACCGGTGTATTCTTCAGAGACATGGTCTTTCAGGCTGGGGTGGGTTTTACAGAAACAACCGCAGTGCTGTCACCAGAACCAGACGCGATATTAAAGCAAAAAAACCAAGGGCAAACCTCGTGTAGCACGTCCACGTCCACGTCCTTTACTTCAGAAAAGAGAACAACGGCTGAATTCTTCCAATCTCAGTCCGACCGACGAGAAACAAGCGAGCTGACAGAAAACAGACCACCTCCGAGTCAAACTTCCCACTTCCAGCCTCCAGACTGACGCGGCTCGTCTTTCTGTTCCTCCTTCTCTCTCTCTCTCTCTCTCTCTCTCTCTCTCTCTCTCTCTCTCTCTCTCACACACACACACACACACACACACACACAACCTCTCTCTATCTTTCAGCACAGCACGGACTTACCTTCATTAAAGGCTCCGGATCATCCCCCAGAACACACTGTCCCTCCGTCGAATAATAATAATAATAGCCCGCGAAGGGATGAAAAGGGGGCAGCTGTGGTGGTCGTCAGCTCTAATATCGCGTGTCAATGCCGTTTCTCAATAAACGTCCTGGAGGTCCATCCTCCAGGAGCGTGTGTTTCAGGAGGAGCGTCGATGCATTTTTTCTTTGATAATAAAAGCAGCGGACGGTGACGTACTGGAGCAACACACACATGCACATATGCACACACGGACACACACACACGTTCTCTCTCACTCGGAGGGGTGGGAGGCGCGTAGAGCCCCGAGGAGGGGACGATGATGGAGAGGCCAGATAAACACGAGGGGAAATGGGCTCTGTTCATGCCTGAAGAAACTTAAAACAGAGCCCGAGCAGTGATAGTGAGGCCGCATTCCGCCATCTGGCCCGTATTACACTGACGTGATGTCATCTCGAGGACTGTATCGGCATCGCAGAGGGGAAGGCCAGCAATACTCGATCACATATCATATATATATAATATGTGTATTTTTATAGGTGCACGTTTTTAAAAAACTGCTGACCTCAAATAAAAATAGTGTAATGACTCTGTATACTGTGGGGGAAAATAAAAACCAAAGAGCTGTCAAAGGACGTCAGGGACAAGATTGAAGGCAGTTGGGACCACTGTGGGGATGGTGTTCTTCAGGCCATACTCAGCATTTCTCTTCCTCCTAACATGGCGGGTCGAGTTGGTGACAAACAGCTCGATTTTGGTCTCATCTGACCACAGCACTTTCTCCTGAGCCTCCCCTGTTCACTGAGCAGGGGAACCTTGTGGGCACTGCAAGACTTCAGTCCATTATGATGTGAGTTACCAATGGTGTTCTTAGTGACTTTGGTCCCAACTTCCTTCAGATTATTAACAAGCTCCTCTTGTGTAGTTCTGGCCTGATCTCTCACCTTTCTCATTATCGTCCTCACCCCATACGGCAAGATAATGGCACCAACTGTTGTCATCTTCTTACCAAGCTTCTTGCTGATGTCTTGTAGCCCATTCCAGCCTTGTGCAGGTCTATAAGTTTGTCCCTGACTTCCTTTGGCGGCTCTTTGGTTTTGTCCATGGTGGTGGAGAGGTTGGAATGGAAGAAACTGATTCTGTGGACAGGTGTGCTTTATACACATAATGGGTTAAGATCAGGAGTTTCTGTAATTTATAGATTGATTGTAATCTGTGTGCAACATGGGGACACAGCCAGTCTAAGGGAGCCAGAAGTCTGGCTGGGTTGTATTTCACTCAAGTAAATCAATGTATAACCTTTATGTAACATGTTTTTCCTTGATTTTTGGTTGATATTCTGTCTCTCTTCAAAAAATGAAACCACTTCATGAACTTGAGACTGTCCATTTTCTTGTAAGTCAGCAAACTTACGAATTCAGCAGGGGATCAAATAATAATTCCCCTCACTGTATATACTGTATGGACAAAAGTCTAAATAAACATCTAAATTCAAGTGGCCACTTTCTCTTGGTGAAGAACAACAAACCATTCTGGACAACACCATGCTTCCAACTTTGTGGACACAGTTTGGGGAAGAACCTTTTCTATACCAGCATGACTGTGTCCCAGTGCACAAAGCGAGCTCCGTTAAGACATCGTTGAAAATTTCAGTGTGGATGAACATGACAGAGTCTTGACCTCAACCCCATCCAACACTTTTTGGATGGAATGGAACTGAGATTGCGATCCAGTGATCCAGACCTCATAAATGCTTTACAGAATGAAAGGACACAAATTCCCACAGAATCTCTAAAATCTTGAGTTAAAGTCTTCCAAGAAGAGTGGAAGCTGTTATAGCTGCAAAGGGGGACCGATTCTATATTAAATGATACGTGTATGAGAACAATGTCATTAAAGTCCCGGTTGGTGTAGCGTCCCAATACTTTTGTCCATATAATACACATACATGTCATACAACATTCTGAAAATTTTATGAAGGATTATGCAACTTCCTCATGGCAGTTACATAAAATTGTAAGAGGGAAGTTTTAAATACACAGCAGATGTTCAGGGATAAAGTGTCTCCAACAATTACATGTAGACTGGGAGCCCTTGAGTGTGACGTCCCCTCCAGTGGAGAGTGTTTGCACACAGAGTCCCCCCAGAGTTGCAGCTCCATGACCTGCTCAGCTCACTGGGTTTGTAAGCAATCCTATCATCAGCGCGTGTTAATGAGAGGAGGGTTTGGTCTCCTTTTGAGACTCAGAGTTGACTGTGTGTTTTAACATGGGGTTCATCATAACAGCACCAAAAGTAATAATACTCGAAACATTAAAAATATTACGAATCCAAGACAGTGTTCATGAGCTTCTTATATACGAGGGAGGTGGTGACAATTAGACTAAAGCCAGCATTAAAAGGTAAACACCAAGGAGACATAACCAATGAAGATTGTCAAGCTTATCCACAGTGACTGTTTCCCAGCACTATGGTTCCCTGGATCCCAGATTTATTCCTCTGGCGTGATGCAGTCCTTTGGGTGATGGGTGTCCTCCGTGCTGAGCTTCAATATTTCACCAGCCCTGCTGCCCCATTAACGTTTATAGTGCCAATAAAACACTCCGGAGTACGCCAAATGAATACAGCGCCCCACCAACAAGCCTGAGCATTTGAAAAGTGGCAGGCTATTAAAACAAAGAAAGAAGAAGAACACATTACTAAACAACATAATCAAAAACACATGAGGAAATGGAGAAGGACTATTAGTTGCATACAAAGGGGCTCAAGTATGTGGCTGACTGTGGTTGTGCCCAGTTGCTATGACCCCCATACGAATCCCACAGTAGAGAGGAAAAGGATGTTAGAGAGTTGCTAAGCTGTCTCTCTGCCTTTCAGATACGAGGCATGAACAAGCAGCGAGTGGGCAGGATGCTCCTTCGGGACGGTGGTACTTGTGTCATTTCAGAGTGAGAGAAAAACATGTCCCTGCGAGCTCATGGACTGTGCAGATCTTTCAGCATAAAACACAATATCCTAGAGTTAGTTGGGTAGATACACCTACTCATTTATGTATGTATTACTTCTCATTTTTTGAGATGTTTTTCTCCACATCTGTCAAAATCTAATCTGCAGCCAAGAAAGAGGGGTCCTCAGTAGATTTGTGTTTGTGTTACATCATGCAAAATGGAAAGGGGCATTAAAGCCCTCCATGACGTAGCGGTCTGGAAATGTAGCTCACCTGGCCTGCAGCCTGTCTTTTGAAGCAGTTTTAGTCACGGCTGATTTCCAACAGCTGTCTAGGTGGACCCCCATTCCCATCAATGCTGCAGAACTGTGAGGTTGAGGCCTATGTGCCTTAAAGCCAGTCGCCACATGTGTTCACTCTGATTCTATATCATCCGACAGCTTAACGTGCTTGGAGGAGAACAGTAACGGCCAATTCTGTTACATCAGCTAACAGATGCTATGCCTTCCACCAAGAGAGAGCAAGAACTCCCAGCTACAGATGACTGTGACATTATTGGGAACTAAACTTGGATCTAATAACAGGCTGCTGGACGGGTTTGATAGATTTTTTTGTTCCTTGAGTGTTTTCAAATAATGGCTTATCATTAAAATGATTAAAACCAAAGTAGTTTAGTACGGAAAATTATATATTTTTATTCAGTTAGTTGTTACTAATTGTGTGTGTGTGTGTGTGTGTGTGTAATTTCATGTTACGTTGGTGACAGTATTTACTGTACACCTCTGACTTTTGAAGGATATTCATGTTAGTGCATTAAAAGAGAAAAGCACAACCTAATTTATATCCCTAGCAAATAGAGTCCGAGTCGTTCCAAGCTGGCCTCATTTTGGTAGTTTTTTTATCAAAAAAGGAAGTTTTGCTTAAGTTATTGTTTGTGTCAAGGTGATATGACTTTTACTTGAGTACTTGAGTTCAGGCTACTAGCCACTTTTGATCCTATACATACAGCGGTGTCACGATCACAAACCAGCAATGTATGTCAAAAAAAAGAGAAAGTGACACAGAACACGATGAAACACTTTAAAACACCACTTTTCCTTCCATTCCATTCGTGATTTACTCTCCAGCTACCTCCAAACTATGCACCGCATCTGTCAGACACAGGTCACTCCAGAAAGGGCTTAATAATAGCAGGCGAACTCAATGCTTCCCTATTACTGCTCCCTGTCAGTGTCTGCCCTGTGACCCTGCTTTACAAATGATGAGGTAAAAAAAGAACCGTCTTGCCAAGCACTCCATGAATCCCCCTCATATCTCCTGACACAGATGCAATTTCTTTGCTTCTGAACAACATTTGTTCTGCTAAGAAAAACACTGTAGACATTTGCTTATGTGATCCACAAGATTTATGAATTGCGTGCATTTATTCATAAAACTGCAGCCTGTCAGAGATGCATAGTTTGGATTCAGTTTGTTTCTATTCTTTGAGAGGGTTCATCTAAAGGTAGCACATTAAATCACCTTCATTTTATTATGTGAAAGGACACAAATACAAATCATGAATCAAAGACTGACAATTCAGTTAATTGCTCCTGAAAATAGAGTTAGTGGGTTGAGGGTAAACATTTGAGCACTGAAGCCTTTTCAATTCTCTGCATTAAGTTTATTTATCTCATTCATTTCAACAGATGTCCATGTGTTGTTAGTCTGGTATTAACATATTCAACATACTCATCAATTCCTCTGTGTTTTGACCACAGCTGGAAGGTAAGACCAAACTAGTCCATCAAATCCATATATCAATCTGCCATTTTGACCTTTGCAGCAGATTATTTAAGTTTTGTAAGATGTGAGGTGGGGCCTCATGGATTTGACTAGTTTGTCCAGCACATCACACAGACAATTGATCAGATTGAGATCAATTTGGAGGTGAAACACACTGAACACTGTGTTATGGGTGAAGGGGGGCATTTGGTTGACGCCCTTAACTAGAGCGACTTACAATCATTAGTTAGGGACAGTCCCCCTGGAGCCATTGAGGGTTAAGTGTCTTGCTCTAGGACACAGTGGTAGAAATTGGGTTTTGTGGCCATTGGGGTCACAGCCAATCTTTTTTACTCGCTAGGTTTTATCCACTAGGTTACTTCCACCCTTTGAACAATTTTTGCAGTGTGGCAGGAAGCCACAGAAAGAGGCCCCTGCCGCTGTACGGAATACCAACGTCATGAATGGGGGTACTTGGTCTGAAACAATGTTTTGGTTGAAAGTATGTGTAACATCCACATGAAGGGCAGGACTGAGGGTATTCCAGCATAATATTACTATTACAGTCAACTGCGAATACTCACTGCCTAATATATCCCCCAACACACACACACACACACACACACACACACACACACACACACACACACACACACACACACACACCCACACACACA
>JBBPDH010233779.1:0-12066 GCA_037974565.1 Clupeocharax schoutedeni | reverse complement strand
GCGGTTCAGGATACATTTCACTGTGTGTTGTACTTGTATGACTGCATGTGACAAAGTATCTTGAATCTTGAATCTTACTGGTTTAGATCATTTCAACATTTGAGCAGAGATTATGCTTTAAAAAGCACATGTCCTTTTGAGGATGGGAGCTTTCACACCTATAGTCAATTGCTTTACTTCGCATCATTTAAAAAAATGTAGTAAACAGACGTGGGAACGTGAAGACCATCGGCACCAGAAACTCTTTTCAGAAAATCGTGACACTTTCAGTAATCATGGAGGAACAGCTTTGCATTGCACTGATGGCGCTGATCCTTGCTCTTATATTGTACATGCAGATCATTTTTCTCAGAAAATTAATTTCGAATGTGATTCGCGGCTGCGACCCCAAACATCCTGAGTTATTCATCTCGCCGACGGAGCACTGCGCGCCACTTCAGGGAGAAGAGATGTGCCCTGCTCCTCCTGACTGATCATAACCCTAACCCTGACAAACCCGTTTGATACCCATAATGCATTAAACTATACAGTTTCGTCCAATTTGTTTTGGTTGCTTTCACACCAGACGAACCGTACCAAAGTAGAGCGGATAAAGCGGTCAGAGACCACCCCTCGATAGATTGATTAATTTGGTGCGCACCAAAGTGCCGAAATTGCATTCATATCAACGCAAACGAACCGAATATGTTTGGTGAAAGCACCCTTAGTTTCAACAAAACGTGTCACTTCTTGACTTTTTCATATGATTGTACATAAAATATCTGCCGTAAAAACATTAATAAATGATTGGTTGACAAACAGAGGTTGACAGACATCAGAAAATGTACTCCTCCCCGTAATGTAAAATGCCCATGTCAGTCAAACAGTTATTTTAAATAATCCATGCATTAAACCCATCAGTTTTAAAAGTTTTTTGGCGGGGCAGAGTTCACCAGGAAAACAAAATGACCAAAAGCACTTTCTGCTGGAACCTGTTTAAGTACATAAAAGGTTCACTTTATCCATTGAACAACTGTGCTACATGCCCCTTAACACACAAATGCTCTGATACCTACTGGCTTGTTTGATGAGTTTAGGGGGTCGTCCTCTGCGTGCTGGTTGCATCTTGATCTCCGGGGTGGCCACAGCTTCATTCTGAGGTTAGAGACACAGTTCAGGGTAATTCAGTGAGGATTCAGTAAAAGATTTCCTTTAATCCGGGACATAAAAGAGAACCACATACAACTTGTTCTCTGTGAAGTGACACAAAAAAAATAATGTAAAACACCAAGTCGTGATCTTCAGTTTTAACGCTCAGTCAGAATCGTTCACAGTGATGGTGAATGGAAGCAGACGTCTGCCTCCAAAAGCTCCCTCACAGAAAGTTATTTAATGAAATGGGCATGATTGTAAAGTCTGAGATGTTGTTTTACCAGAGTTCTGAGAAGCTTTTGGTCCTTTGGCAGAGAAGATACCTGCATGGCATCATAAGGCATAACAGCCCCCAAAGAAAATTGATTTAGTTTATATTTACCACTATTTCACCATCAACATTCCATATAAATGCTCAGAGATACATGGAGCTTCAGAGGGGATTAATTGTGAATAAAACAGCTATATTTATGTTGAAGACATCGGGTTCCATTCACCACCACTGTAAAGAAACGTGTAGCTTGATTGCTTGGCAGGATATGACAAAGTAAGCAGAATGAAAGTTATTGTGGAAGATGTTACATGGATTTAAGGTACTCACAGACTCTGAGGGCTCTGCAGCTTCACTCTGGCCCACATCTACAATAAACACAGAAACTCAATGCATTATTTTTTCACACACAAAGACTTTTACATATGTCTTTGTGTTTCTGTATGTATGTTTGTGCTTGGCTGATACAGCCTCATAGCTATAGTACAAAACTAAAGAACTAAACTAAAGTTCTCCACTGAACTACACTTCCTTTAAAGGCACAGAGAGCTGTGGAGGACTTACCTGACGTTTCTGTTGTGGAGCTCTGATTTTCTTTGGTAACTGTTTTGTTCGGCTCCTCTTTTTCAGGAGCTCCTTGCTGATATATGGACAAAATATCAGTATTGCAATTACGTTGTTCCATATTAAACTGATTATACTGCTAAATATTGCAGCACATTTCAGTGTTTACTAAAAGGCTAATAGAGAGAATGTTTAACTTAGGGATAAGCAAAGGTTGGATTATGCAGAGACTCACCTCAGTGTATGTGGAGATTGGGTCCTCAGTCAGCGTGTGTGTGTGAGTTTCTTTGGAATCGGTCTGAGCTGAAGCATCATCTGCAGTTGATATTAACAATAAAGTTGTTCTTAAAATGTGCTGATCCGTGCTTATTGTTTAGTAAAGCCTACTCAGTGACTTAGCTGTAACACTAGTAAAGCAAACTGTTCGAATTTTTACAGACCAAAAAAAGCTTCACTACCATCAGCCTGTGTGTCCTGTGAGTCAGCTTCTCCCACAGACGGTAAGGTTCCAGGTGCTGCTTCACATTCCAACTCTTTTGCATCACTAGAGGATGAAGGCTCTACCTCCAGCATGGCAACAGGAGTTGTCTTTCTGATGATGGGACTCTGTGGCACTGACAGGTCTGGGTCCATGGACAGTAGAGTGAGAGCCGCTTCCTTCATCTTCATATCTGCATCTTGGATTGAACACTCTGCCTCTTGCCTTTCGCGCTGTGCGGTCATATTTTCGGCTGCAGATGCGCAAACATCCATTAGGGTTAGAAGGGCATCTGCGTTTGCTGGGAGAGGGTGGGGCTCTGGTTGGCTTTCGATGAGTCTCAGGTCTGCCTTCTCTTTATCCTCAGGTGTTGGAGTGAAATCACACGGGGGTTCACACGCGTCATCAGATCTAGCATCAGAAGGAGTGAGATCAGATGCTAGGAGTGTGTCTGCGGCTACTGGGGCTGTCATGATAGGGGGGCTGCTGGACTCCTGGGCTATGTGTTTAGTCTCTGTTTCAAAGCCCTGTGGGGTGAGGAGATAAGACTCAGTCTCTAGGGGATGTGGGGCTGAGGGTTCAGTCTCCGTTTCCGAGACCTGTGGGGCTGTGGGATTAGTCTCTGTTTCAAAGACCAGCTGAACCGTGGGATCAGTCTCTGCATTAAAGGCCGGCGAAGCTGTATGATCAGGTTCTGTTTCCAAGGCCTGTGGGGCTAAAAGATTGGGCTCAATCGGAAAATCTGAGGCTGGAAGGACTGAGAGATTAGGCTCGGTGTTCAGTGCTTGAGGACCTGGGAGATCAGACTTTATATCCAAGGCCTGTGGAGTTGTGAGATCAGATTCAGAGTCTAAGGTTTGTGGGGCTGCAAAATTATACTCCACACAAATGGCCTGCAGGGCTGTGATTTCAGATTTTGTCTCCAAGGCCTGTGGAGCAGTATGATTACATTCACTAACAGACTTTGAGGCCTGTAAGGCTGTGATAGACTCAGTTTCCAAAGCCAGAGTGGATGTGGGAGCAGACTCTGCTTGCATGTCTGAAGGTAGGGGAAACATTTCGGCAGCCTGTTCCTCAGTGACAGCAGGAACTAAATTCTCAGTTGTAGGTTCGTTCACTTGGGAGCTCCTCGTCTCTTTCTCGCTCTCTCCGCCTTTCTTCTCAGATTCTTTCGTCTTCTTTTCACTTGTTTTCTTCAAGCCCTTGGGTTCTTTCACTTTCTCAACAGAACAATCCTCTAAGGTTCTCTTATCCTCTTTTGACGCTCCTTCCTTCTTCTTCTCCTTGGAAGTCTCCACTTTACTTAATGTTGCTCCTGCTTTACTTTTGGCGTCCTGACTTAGTGGTTTCTTGTCCGCTTTGTGAACAAGCGCACTCTGAGGTTTCAAATCCTCTCTGGATTTTGATCTTGGTTTTTCAGTGACAGATTTGACCTTTGTCAATGTCTCTGCATCTTTAGCCTTTTTGGATTCCACATCAAGCTGTTTGGGCGGCTCACCTGCTCCTGAATCCTTGCTGTCCTGCTTGCTCTTGATCTTCTCTGTAGGTTTGACCTCTGTACTGTTCTTTGAACGTTTCAGGACATCTTTAGGATGCTTGTCTTTCTTCTTGTTGACTTCTGAACTGGCCTCAGCTTCCGTCCTGTCCTCAGTGGAGCCCGTGGAGTCTAGACGAGGCAACTGTTTGGGATCACTCTTGCCCAGGACTTTTTCTGCTTTAATTCTCTCCTTCTCTTTGGGAATCTCTGACAACATTTTCCCTTTCCTTGAATCCTTCTGCATTCCCTCCTCTGTGGTTGAACAATCAGACACAGACACTCTTCCTTCCCTGACCGACTTTTTCTCTCCTTTAACTTTCAACCACTTTTTCTCTCCTTTGTCATCCCCTGTTCCTTTCACCACCCCGCCTTCCTTTTCCTCTGAAAGAGCCTCAGCTCCTTTTCTGCTCTCTGGTTTCTGTTTGTGCTTGGCATCCCTCTCTTTGTCTTTACGCTCTTTCTCTTTGGACTGGCTGTCTCGGCGGAAATGCCGCTCACCCTTCCCGCTGCATTTCTGTCGGAGAGCCTCCTCCGTTCCCATCTCCAAGTCCAGTATGAAAGAGTGTGTGCGGTTTTTGTCAAGGATTTTGCGTGGCTCACTCTGGTCTTCCGAAATGCTCCTTCTCTTCCGCTGCTCCTCGATCTCAGACAGCTTTCTCACAGGCTTCAGAGGAACAGCTTTAGACTTCAGCATCTCCTAGAGGGACAGTGCCACATTGCGTAAAGTACCAACAGTGACAGAGCAAGAAAGAAAAAAATTTAAATGATATTAGAAAACTCACATCTTTTTTTGCTGAATCTGCATCTGCATCGCTCTTTCTCTTGCTTCCAGAGTCATCCTCCTTCCTGGACCCAAATAAAATGGGAAAACATAAGACATGGAGAAGGCTGAATGCACAACACACACAATCACATGCACACAAACCTGCATACAAACACACACCGTGAGTCTCTTTTCCTTTTTCTGCTGAGTGCCACTTTCTTCTCCAGAACCTTCTTCTCCTTCCGTGCTTCCTTCGCTTTGGGCCGTGACGCCTCCTGGTAGGATGAAGATTGCTGCTCCTTCTTTGCTGGTTCAGCAATGGAATAAACAGGAGTCAACCCTTCAATAATTACTTTGATTCATGCAATAAACCACAACGTGACTCACGAGTTGGTTCCTTGGTAACTGATGATAATGTTTATAGCTCACCCAGTAGCTCTGCTTTCTGTCTCCTCCTCTCCTCCCAACGCTCTCTATTCTGCTGCCTCTTCAACACCCTTTCCTCCTTCTCCTTTGCCTGGAGTGAAAAAATATGTAGTGGTGCTTTAGTGGAAGGATTGAGTCTGCAGCTTTAATACATATGAAGCATTGCTGACAGAACAAAACATATTTTAGTGTTTCAAATGTGAACAGAGAGGTTTAAAGTGGGTTCCGTGTGAAATGTTCTGTAGAAAGTCACCAAGTCACAACTGTTCACAATGGTGTTGAACAGACTCAGATGCCTCTAAAAGCTCCCTCACAGAAAGTTATTCCATTAAATGGTTATGAATGCATGGCCTCAGGCCTGAGATGTTGTTCAACCAGAGTGTTTTGAAGCTTTTTGCAAACAGTCCCCAAAGAAGAGTTAAGTAGAAACGTGATTTAGTTCAGGTTTGTCACTATTTTACCATCAACAATCCTTATACACACTCAGAAGACAAGTGGAGCTTCAAAAGGGGTCGATAGTCTATGAAATGATTATATATTCATGTTGGAGATGTCTGGTTCCATTCACCACCACTGCAAGAAATCCCACTCTGAATGCCTGGGACTGCAGATCTCCCACTGTTGCTTTAATATAAGAATAATGGCTAACTGCACCTTCATCTGAAACCACAGAAAACAAAACCTGCTTCTCACCACAGAGCGCCGTCTCTGCTCCACAGTCACCTCATCATCAGAGTCACTGTAGTAACGAGAGTAGAGGAAAGGCTTGTGTATGTAGCCTTGACGCGCTCCGCGTGGCTTTTTCTCCCTGTTGTCTTCCGAGTCCTCGCCCCCAGACTTCTTCTGAAGCTTCTCATCTGCGCACATGAAAACACAAGTGGATACATTTAAACATGAGAAAAGGCAAGTCCATTGGTGGGGACAGAAAAGTGTAACCAGTAAAATCTAGGCTCACCCTCAGAGGTGATCTCTCCTTCCTCTGTGGAGTCAGCCGTGGGCTGCTCGTCATCGCTCTCACCATCAAACGATGAGAGATCACTGGTGTGTACTGAACTCACTGTGATATCACTCAGGCCCTCCAGATCCGAGTCCTCCAGAGAATATTCTGATACAAATTAAATACAAACACACACAGTCACCAAACTGTGGACCACTGCCGTCTAGGGCCAGATTCGGGCACCCCTGCAGTAGCTGAGGTGGGACTGCAGAATAACGTGAGTTGGAGCTTTTATTGCTGTCACAAAAAAGAACATCATAAATGCACAGATAAGGGCATTTTAATTTTGTCACAAAAGTGTACCTAAGTGTAAAAAGAAAATCACCATTCAGTGCTGTGGATGCTGCCAAATCCGTTCTGCTCGATGTGCAACGTCGTGGCAACAGCAACGATGTGCATGGAGAACTGGTACTAAACTGCTGATATCAGTTTATTCCAACTAGGCCTGCACAATATCTCGTCTGCCAAGTGTTATCGTGACATTGGTTTCTGCAATTCTTATATCGCAAAAGACTATGCCATGCAAATCAGCTTCTACCCAATCAGTGTTTGACAGGGATACCAGCTCCAGGTGAGTTGCTAGAAGTTCTGATGAATCAAGGTCTTGTAATCCATAATGTAATCCATTAAAAGTCCCATTTTTAAACTGTTACTATCGAATTGTTGTATGAACAGACGAGGCTAAACTGGGAGAAACATTTTCATACGTTGGTTTTACAATCACAAAAAATTATCTGAAAACAGGCTGTTTTGTAGCTCATGGACTGCATGGATAGAGGGGGGTAAACATTAGAGTTGAGCCGGAGTCAATATCCGTGCTCGGATTGAATAAAAATTCTCATTGGGTACCTGACCGTGTCTGTGTTCTGTGATATTCACAGCGCCCCTCCCCTACACACCTACAGATTTATTGTGTTGCTGTGTCCCGCTCTGCTCACTCACACACAACACTGAGAAGAGAAGAGAACAGCTCTCTCTCTCTGTCTCCCTTGGTCATTAACCAGTAGTTTTGATAAACGTCTCTGCCTGGAGGAGACTGATTTTCTTTTTTAAAACGTCAGCTGGCTCTAAACAGCCGGTTAAAACCGCGCCCATTTCAAGACAACTCGACCCACTTTCATGTTAAATCCCGCCCACTTCCGGGTTAGGCCCCGTCCAGTCCGAGTACAGATACGGATACAGATAATGCTGTACTCACTCATCCCTAGTAAACATACTGTTTGAAACAATATTTGCAAACTTTAACCCTTCAAGTGATTACAGGGGTCCTTTAATATCCTAAAAGGCAATCACAATATTCTGCAACACGCAGCTCTAACACAGCCACATGATCAATGCACATTTGCTGAGCAGAACATTTGTAGCAACCACTCCTACCTCATTCATTACACAGGAAATTTAGCATGTTATTTTCCAAAGACATCACTGTTGATCACAACTGCTGATTTTTCTCACACCTTTTCATCTGACTTTGTTACTGTTTAACGCAAATTTAAAGAGCAGGATCAATAAAAGAATGGATTCTGGTATTGACACTGTAAGAGTCATGAATGTGTCTGTTACATTGAGCAGATGCTAGAAGATTGAAGATCTCACCTTCCTTCAGCCTATCTCTGGCTCTCTGGTGGATGTGCTGTTTGTCCGTGGAGGATTTCGGCCCGTCTGCGTCTCTGCTCTCCTCTCTGCTCTTCTCGGACACTTTGCTCATCTCTTTTGCCTCATATTTCTCTTCCCTGTCTTTCTCCTCCCTCTCTTCCACCGCCTCCTCTTTCTTGACCTCCTCAGCCTCTGCCTCTTTCTCCACCTCCATCTCTCTCTCCCTCTCCTGCTCTCTCTCACTGTCCCTCTCCGATTTGCTCACAGGCTTCTGTCCATCCCCCTCTCCTTGCTCCTCCTCTACGCCCTTCATCTCAACCTCAGTCTCATCTTCGTCCACAAGACTTATGTCCATCTCTCCCTCCTCCAAACCAGTGGTGAGGACATCCTGGATCCATGGATTCTGGTTCTAGAGGTGGGCACAAAGAAACACAACCATACACACAGATAAATATGCACACACAAATCAGTGTCAATGCATAAACGTTTGCCTGTGTAGTTAGTAATTACTATATAGTTATCAGTATTTAACACAATCAACGAGTTTTACACCTTAGGACATCATTAAAACCACCAGTCATTCCCAGGTTTTATGCCACTGTCTTCATTTATCAATAACTGTTATTCCTTTAAACTCCTCACAGAGGAAACAGGCATATAACATTATAACATTATATTTTATGATATAATATATTGACTCCCTGGAATTTACTTCAAGGAATACAAGGATACTGCAAATAATGTCCCTTACTAAAGAGAAGAAGCACCCTACTGATTGAATTTGCACAGTTTTTTGTCTGAAAGCATGCTGTGAACAACACTTGCCTGGCTCTGGAACGAAACTGAATCTGCCAGGCTGGTGTCTGAACCGGATGGTGGAGCTGACGAGGCAGCCAATCACAGGAAACACAAAAAGATTAAGTCTAACTTTTCATATGAAAATAGCACTAAAGTGTGAAAGAAAAAGAGTCAGTCAGAGACTGATAGATGGTATAAAAGTTTTTTAGCTATAAATATTATAATCACGTCGCTATAACATACACAATATACGATAAGAGGAGCTGGACTGTTTAGGCTAAAATCCAACTGGAAACACTCACAGGACTTTACTACTACTTCAGCAGGTGTCGGTTTAACCATGGTGTAATAAACATTCTAATGTAACATCTGCTCAGCGGTGTTTTCAGTAGGTCTGGGCCATCAAACATCTCTAATGACGCATCCCAGCCATTACCTGGGATGGGTGACTGACTGTCCTGTCTTTCCATAAGGGGCTCTGGAGGCAAAGGAGGCTGCTCCTCCATGTGGCTCCCAGGAGACAGAAACTGCCTGACGACCTGCTCCACCTGTGGCCGAAAAATGTGATGAATCTTAGGATCGACCACCTGCGCCACGATGCGGTCAACACCTTGTTCCAGCATGCCTGACCTGCACCAAAGAGAACAAATAATAAACAACAACCACCACATCGACACTGGACAAATATTGTTACTGCTCGAAAGGACTGTTTTGTAATATTTTGATTAATTACTAAGGCAAATAATAGCTGACTTTTATAAATAATAATTAAATTATTACAATATAATCAGAATCTGCCAGATCTAGGAACAGTTTAGAGTGGGAACAGTACCAGGTTTGGACTAGACACTGAATTCCACTGATTTAAAAAAACTATAATAAAAATGTTTAAGGAGTAAGTAGAGGGATTAAGGCTGGGCTAGATGCAAAATGATCTGTACTGGAGAAACTCACCAACTCCGAACTGGCAATGAATGGAAAACAGAGTCTCTAAAAGCTCCCTCACTGAAAGTTATTCCATTAATGGGTTATGGATGCACCACCTGATGCCTGAGGTGTACCACAGTTTTGAGAAGCTTTAAGTCCTATAACTAAACTCATTCATGATGGAGATACATGCAGGGTGTCATTGCTTTGCCATCAACAACATTACCTACAAACACTCAGAGACATGTGAAACTTCTCTGGAGGCAATAGTGAATAAATTGGTCATGTTGGAGAAAGTAGGAATATTTTTAAAAAGCAGTTGAAAATGCCTCTTCTCTTTTCATATTTGTGTCAGAGGTGTCTAGTTCTATTCCCCACCACTGTAAAGAAATCTAAGTCTCTACAACGAACTGTTTCGCACCAAACCCACTGTGGATGAATCTGTTTACACAGGCTGAGTTATGAAAAATCAGCAAATATAAGAATGACAAATAAACCTCAGTAACAGTAGGCATAACAATGTCTATAATGTTCATAAACTTAATGCCCTCAGGAACCAAAAGCACACTGTCCATTCTTTCAGCAATATAAAGACCACTTTAAAGACAGAGACCCTATGTTACAATATCCACTGAAGGTACTTACTGCAGCACCAGCTGCCTGATGCTGTTTCTCAGCTGGTTCTTGTTCAGCTGGGGGCTCCATGTGTGGTTCGACAGATGGTTGGACACAAAGTTGTCCACTCGCTGCCTCAGGTGCAGGTATGCAGGCTGGAAGACAAATAAGAAACACAAAAAGACGTTTTTGATCCTGCCATTATCTGCCATATAGAGAGGGATTCACGGAGAGTCAACAGTGAATAAAGTAAGGTTAAAAGTGTAAAGAGTAATGTGACCATTTGTCATGTGTGAGCACCCCACAGCAGTGTGAACTAGAGCCCGACCAATAAAGGATTTTGAAGGCCGATACCGATACAAATATTTGTTGGTTTTAAAATCCGATATTCCGATATATCGGCCGATATATATACATATATGTATATATATTTTTATTTCAGAAATGCGCAACAAAACATTAACAGATTTCCCTAACATTAGTTATATTTGTAGTTATTTATGAGTTTTAAATAACATAATATGTTAACATTTTAAAAAGAAACTAGTTTCTTTTATTGTCACAACAGAACAGAGGAGCATCAAAATATATTAAAGTTCTGATAAATAAACTGTATAAAAATTTAAACTTTAGATATGAAACTTTAAATAACAACAACCACCAAATCAAACTTGCAGGATGTGTGGCGCGTTATACACGAGTGTTGCCAACAGGGACGGTGTAGAGCGCCCTCTGGTGGACAAACTGTACAACGCCAACACGCATGACATGGTTGAAGGGTGTTTCATCCGTTTTTATTTTATTTTTGAAATATTCATTTATCGGCCATTATAAATGCCGATACCGATAGTTTGGAAAAAGCCTAATATTGGCCGATAATATCAGCCTGCCGAAAAATCGGTCGGACTCTATTGTGAGCAGCACAAAATTGTTCTCCGCATTTAACCTATTCACCAAGTGAAGCAGCAGGCAGCCAGGAACAGGGGACAGTACCTTGCCCAATAAAACGCCTATATTTGTGCTGGAAACATTTCACTTCTAGAGCCCTAGAGTCTCTTCAATGAACTGTTTCATATCGCATCCAGTCTGGACTGAATCTGCAAACAACTGCAAAAAGCTGCTAAAACTGCACTGTTCTCCTCTGCCTTTTTTAATGTTTGAACTTCTATTGTACTGTCAGTGTTCTTTAAAGTATTCTTTTATTTCTTCCACTATTTCGTGCCATTTTGATAACTAAGTCTGAATTTACGAGGAATTCTCAGGAATAGGTGGAGTTTTACTTTAAAACGTCACCAGCAGCTGGTGGGCTAGTGGTTAGGGAGTTACCCGTTGGATCAATTTTGGGTTCAAATCCTAGAACTGCTAAAGTCACCACTGAGGTACCGTCCCCTACACTTGGTGAATGGGTTAAATGCAGACAAGTTTACTCTGTTGTGGTGTGTCCATGCATGACTGAAAGGTCACTTCACTTGGGGAAGTAGTGAAAATGTCAGAATTCTAAAACTAATTGTGAAGTTATCCCTCTCTATTCGCTGCCATGGCTGGTTGAAGTGTGTGTTTTTAGTGTTTATCGCGCCTCGATACCTTCGTGTCCACGTCCGCCAGGCAGTCCCTCCTGAATTGGTCGAACAGTCCGTGTGTCTTTAGGTGGTTCACGATCATAGAGACCAGCTGGGGGTCTCCGGGGGGCAGTCCGGCCATGTTGGAGACAGAAGGAATTTTTTAAAAAGCGGTTTAAAATGTTTCTTTTCTTTTCATTCAGGGTCTCTATAGAACACTGGGCTTTTCATTTCTCTGCTCCGGAAATTCTCAACTACAGGGAAAACAACACGCTCCGCGGCGACGGCGCCTCCTGCCGGGCACCACTCAGACACCACAGCTGCTTCTGAAATACACTGAATGGACAAAAGTGTTGTGACGCCTGATCATTACACCAGCAGCGACTTTAATCAGAATCAGAATC
>JBBPDH010233756.1:0-12067 GCA_037974565.1 Clupeocharax schoutedeni | reverse complement strand
ATGGGAACTCCTGCTGCAGAGTTGGGAAGAAATTTCTGCCGAATGAACATTGAGACACTGAACCGCTTGAATTTCAACACAAACAAACAGAAAACATGGGGTGTTCTAAAACTTTTGACCAGTAGTGTGTACCCTCTTGCTTGTATGCAAGTGAATGCTTGTGGCATTTTATAGCAAGATATACTTCAGTTTATAGCTCATTAACTCATTAAATAGAGCAATTATGTGAAGAATATAAAACAAAACTTAATGGTACATTTGTTGTTGTGAGAAGAAAAAGAGATATTTTATTATGATCTGAATGTAGCAAAACATGAATATGGCAATTCATGTCTTATTTTGGAGAAAGAAAATCCTTCTCTTACAGTTTTGCCATGTTTGTGTCATCCCTTCGTATATAAACCTATGGGTAGAGAATGTAAATGTAATTAACTGTGTAACTTTATTGCATGATTACCTAATGAAATGTGAGTACATAATAACATCTGAGTAATATATCAGAAGCATAAGTAAAATCTCTTGACTTTTAAGTGTTTTGATTTTGTATCTGTAACTGAAAGTGTTTTTCAATATTTCCAGACTGTGGCTGAGTCAGTTTTGCATGGTCATGCACCAATAGCTTCCTCTCCCAGTCAGAGACTGTATGAGGCTCAAAGGTCAAACTTGTATTGTCTTGCATTTACTTCTTGTTACAACAGGGGGGGAATTCCTGTTCACGTCCGCTTGCATTGTTTAACATGGCAGAGGGGGACACACCCGTAAACTTGCAAGACACACAAACACAAATACAAAGTGACTGAGAGACTATCATGGAAATCATGGGGTGAAAAGCACAAATAAAAGGAAAGGATACAGATAAAAACCTTAGAAAGCAAACTTTCATGATTACTATCAAACAATAAAAAGGAAAGTAGAGAGACTATGTGAGGAGAAGTTTATACTTTGAGGGGATGTTTTTTTTATATTGCCATTGCATTATATGCACTGCTTGTTCTTTATTGCCTTTGGAATGAAATGTACCACTAAAATTACTAAATTTATTATTCTCTTAGGCCAAATCTGCTAGCCAAAAATATCCATTTGATGTCATCTACTCAACATGCATTGCACGACATCAAACCTTTAAAGGCATGACTTTTTACAGTAAATGATTTTTTAATCACGCACATTAATGGTTTCTTTAATGTAGTACATGTGGCTGGATTTTTGCCTCATGCTGGCAACGACTTTTAAAAAGCAGAAAAAGTGATTCTTCAGTCCTCTTTTGAAAATACTTCTTTTGAAATAACAATAATTTAAAATAAAACCATTTGATTCAAGTTTTAACACTTCTTTCAACTGAACTGAGATACAGACTGAACTGTGCTTATTAGAAACGAAGGCCTGAACCTAACAGAACCAATAAACTCCAGCTACAGATTCGTACTTACATTCATATCACTAATCTCTTCAATTACAGTCCCAAGTAAAACAAATCCATGTCAAATATGGCTAAAGACGACAAGAAACTTTAAAATGCACTGGATTTCTGTTGCACATATTTGAAGATTACACTGTTTGAGACAGAATCAGTGGCATGTGACCACATGCTTGTGATGATACAGAGCAAGAAAACAGGAATCAAAGCGTGTGCACACCCACAGCAGGCCCTGCAGGCCTCTGATCAGCTCCGGAGTGGGAGGAAGCAAGCATTCATGCATTGTTGTTATAGTTCCACACGGATGATTCTGAAATCTTCTACAAAGACCCTAACTGTTTTTCACATTACCAAGGGGATGAAAAGGGCCTTCAAGGAAAAAGATGATGTACTCAAGCATATCACAGAGAGAGCGAGAGAGAGATCAACCACACCAAAGCAGCTCCGCAGGACTCTGGATCAAGTGTACTGTATGCTGTGAGACTGTGTGTTTAGATAAATGACATTCTTGATCCTACACCACAGTGATGTAGAAAGCAACATGTACACACTGGAAAAATAAAAAAACACGGAGAGAGCATGCGCAGGAAACACAAACATGCTGGGTAAAAGTACAGCAGATTGAAAACAGATTATTCAGGTCACCTTTGATAAAGGAAAACTACAAAACAAGGTTTCAACATCATCCAAACATGTAACCTTCTTAACTCTAATGGTATACTGTTGCTATAACTAACTATGTCATGTCTAGTTATTCATTCTGAAGGCACCATATCATGGAAAATCAACATTTCTACAACTTACTGTGTGCATTGTTGAGTGTGAACATTGTAACATTCTGAATTTGCAGTTTTTGTAGTTAAAAAATAGGTGCAATTACACATATCAACTTCTTTTATGAATGTGGCAGAACTAGAACTGAGCAATATAACAATATTTGTTATTGTTGTGAAAAATTACAATATGTCACAGTATTCTTTAATGAATATAACTTTATATCAGTTTATTACAAGTATGGTATAATTTCAATGGGTTTAGTGCACGGTAGTGTATGATATATTAAAGAAAAATCATTTTTACTCATTTTTTGATGTGGAGCAAGTTCTATTTCAACATATCAGGTGTCAGAAAAAAACTATTTTGTATCCTGTTTTGTATCCTCACATATCTTTCTTGAAACATATCTTGCATGTACCAGCTTTATATGTAAAAATATATGCAAATATATATATATTACAAAATCGGTAAAAAAGAATAATATCTAAAACAGCTAATATGTATAAGGCATACAGAAAGATTGGGAAATGGTTGAGAATAAACTATTATGACTGGGTTTGTCTTAATTAATGAGGTCTCATCGTGTCCAAATAATATTCATTTGATTTACACTTTCATTTATTCCCCAGCAGGCTATAAGTCATTATGCTTCATTAAATCTGTTGGTTCCCCCACTGGACAGGCAAGCAAATGTCCATTTAAATACTGACACTGGCAAGCGATTTAACATATTGTGAGGACTAATGAATGAACAATTCCCACATTAACCAAAGACATTTTCAGCAGATTTGTGTTGCAACGTACATAATCAGTCGTACCATGAGGAGATTGCTTGGTATAATAGGTGATGATCTGAGGTTGGTCCACTAATCGACCATCAGTTTATACTCTAAAATGATGTGTTCCTTGAATTCGTGCCATAAAAACAAACAGAGCTGATAATTACTTTAATCAGCAGTACCCATCAGGGCCAGAGGATAACGAGAATTACATGATACAGACAAGCCCACCAGAACTACAAACTCAGACTCTTCTCTCTTTCTCATACACATACACAAAGCTTCTCATTTCTTGAAAACTACTGTAAACTTGGTTATGTAGTATTGTGTTTCTCCACCCTGGTCATGGAGGCATACTGCACTGCACATTCTTTTGTGCAGAGCAGTCTTTTCACACCCGATCCAACTAATCATCGTATTAAGAACTCCTTACAGGTTTATAAACACACATTGTTAACCATTATGTTTGAAATTAGGTTAGTATGGAGGTCCATTCCTGCCAGAAAAAGGGGCTGACAGCAGTATATCAAGATGTTGACACAGTAATCAAAATGTCAGAAAAGTATGGAATTGTTTTGCGATAGTAAGTCAAAATATTCACACATGGCTGCCAAAAATACAGAAAGAGAAAAAAAAGGTTTTTTCTTGACAATCTGGCTGGAATGAGATGCTATATTCAGATAATCAACTGGGCCAGCTAGTGATAAAACTGAAAACTGTACAAAGACTTTACATTAAATGTAAAATAAGCATGACACTTAATATGGAAAGCAATGTGAAAAGTAAATGTATTCTGCACAGTGTATACCAGCACTAGATTCATTTTAAAATTAAACATGACAGTCTCTAAGCTCTCTATAAGACTTATAATTAGTGTACAGTTGGAGGCTGAATTACTTCAAATATATTCCTGATTGTAATATATGTACAGTTTATCTGTGCTATCTTGCATTGCATCCATGTGGGTGGATATGAAATGCATGTGTTAGCCCAATGAACATAGCTCAGTACATTACCAGTTACATTTAATACTGCTATAAAATAAAATGTGTAGCTAAAACATTCATGAAATATTCAATAAAAAAACTGTAATGGTTAAAATTCTCACTAAATACATTAGGCAATATGGCAGCTGTTATCATGTGACGTTATAATGTTTTATATATTTGCATTAATATGATATGCATTACCTTACTTGCCTTTACATTTTAAGCATTTTCTGTTCATATCGGGCCAAAACTGATTCTGGACTTTGGAACATGTGCCAGTGGCTGAATACTGATTGTACTGCTGCCAAACTTTTACAATATTATTACAGCATCATATTCAATAACGTGTTGCAGTGTCTAGAGTGAGTGGGACTTCATGCTGCCCTTTCAAAGGCTGTAGTACACCAGTCCTACTCTAAAACATTAAATTCACTAAAACATTACCAGGTGTTTATGGAACCATAATATCTGCCATAAATCTGTCTGAATAATGCAGATAGTGGAGATTTAGCTTTATGGAGTACAGATGCAGCGAAAGCTTTTGTAGTGCCATTTATCATTTCCACCAAGGATATTATAAAGCTAGAGAAAAAGCTAGACATACATGTGTTCTAAATCCATCCAGGCTCACGTAGACCAATATACAACCCAAAGTGATGCCGAAACATCTAAATCAGACTGTGCTGGGACCTGCTCTTCTGCTTGGATTCTCTGTCTCTGTCTCTGTCTGTCTCTCTCTCTCTCTCTCTCTCAAACACATTTATACCCCCATCACTTGCAAACACACATGACCACATCTCCAGGACCCCTGTGTGCCCCTTATCCAGGTCTAGACCATGTCTGTCCCATAGAGAGCAACCTTCTCTTCCGCCTGCTTGAGCAATACAAATCCAGGTCTGATGTGGCCTACAGGATCTGACATGAGCTGAGTGTCAGAAAAAGGATTTCTCCACTGAGAATAAAGTCCATGGATAATGCATCATGTTTGTGCCTACCTGTGAGAGTTCGTTAGCTTTCAAATAATACTCCTGTGACTTTTGTCTGCTGCACCAGTGGCATATGGTACATTATTCATTTTAGCTTGCTTCCCTCAGAAACTAATTTCTGACTGAATCAGTGTATATTTGCTGAGCTCTGATTTCACTAGAAAATAAAAGGTTTAGCATTTGTAGATTAGGTTATAAATCTGCACAATTAATTATTTGAAAGATTTGATTAGTTTTTTAGAGAAAAGGATTTGTGGTCATTTGTGCTGGACACTTCACGGGTTCTTTCTTACGAATTGAAACCAGAAAACCTCATGGAAACTGAAAGAAAATGTATTTTTTCTGCGTTACTCCACTCTTCCTTTAAACACCTTGATTACAGCTTGGTTAAGTCATTGTTTAAGATGTGCATGTTAGTGTGCATGTTATGTCTTGTATAATCACATTTTTGTTTACAGTGTTTACAGTGAATATTCTTTCTAAACACAGTTTGAACAGTTCAAAGTTATTATGAAAGTGAAAGTGACCATTTGTCATATGTGAACACACCACTGCACACAGTGTGAACAGCACGAATTCAACCTCTGCATTTAACCCATTCACCAAGTGAAGCAGGGGGCAGCCAGGAACACGGCGCCCGGGGAGCAATGCGCAGGGTCGGTACCTTGCTCAGGGTACCTCAGTGGTGCCTAGCGGCCTTGGGGATCAAACCCCAAAGTCTTTCTGGTCGCAGGGCGGATGCCTTAACCACTAGGCCATCCAAGTGCTAATCTAAGATATGACAGACACAGAAAAGAGAGAGATTAGTTTGGACAGCACAGGAATTTTCCTTTAAATATACTATACCTTCTACAAAAGGGTTATCATTGAGCCGGTTGTTTCAAAAGTTTCTGGTTTGCATCACTTATAAACTAAGAGCTTCTTTCTTCTTTAATTCTTCACTTTCTCAATTCTTGGCTGGGAAAACAGGGACTGAACCAAGTTTGCCAAGTGGGTCACCGTCCGAGGAAATGGAGAGAAGAATTCCTTTCCTGGTGTACGCTTGCTCCTTTACAGACAAACATAACAGTGTCAGCTCTGATTAAAGGCATTTTTAATGTAACCTTCCTGAAAAAGGAGGCCTCTGCAAATAATAGTCGCTTTTCTACATCCATGGAGTTACAATGGCTCTATCATACTGGTCCTGATCAAACGGATTAAACATGCTGAAAAGTGTCTTTATTAAAGTCAAAACCACCTAATTTTTTATACCATTTTACACTATACACTGAGTGTCATTCATGTCAAATTTTTAAAAATATTTAATGTCTTTCATTAAGAAGAATTATTATCAAAACATTATTGGAATATTATTGCATACCATTTTTGAGATTTAAGGTTACGGAATACTGATTGGAGGAATAGATCATATACATATAAAGACCAGAATCTTTATAGGAAAAATCAACATGAAGTGTCTTGGTTTGTGTTGGGCCTCAACAAACTGCCTTAGAATGGCTTTAGATCACACACAGCTGTAGCGGAGGGACTGAACTCTTATTAAAAACATGTTTTGAATTTGATTATGATTTGATGATGGTGGTGGAGAGCACTGTCTAACATGTCAGTCCAAAAGCGCCCCTAGGTGCTCAATTAGGCTGAGACATAGTGATAGCAAAGGTTACAGAATATGATTTATATCATTTTTTATACTCGCCAAACCTTTCAGTGCTCCCTTAGGCCCTGTCGGAAGTGGGTATTGTAAAACATGCTTCACCAATAAGGGTCCTGGAACAAAATTTCCAACTCCACGTTCACCTATCCCTATAACATGATCCAACTGTATGTCTCTCTGGATAAGAGAGTCTTCTAAATGTGTAATTGATCTCTCAAACATACATTAGTACATTTGTTTGTGTACTAAGGGGGTTATGCACTGCAACTGTACTATAATATCCCCCTTTGTGAAAATAGGGACGGACTATTCTTGCTGACGCAGTTTGATCACATCCTGTATTGTGAGCTGAGGAACAGCTACTTTATGAGTTTTTCCAACAAAAAAGTTCACACAAATGAACAAGCATCATGGTCAGTGGATCTGCACCACAGCATGCACCTCTGTTTACGGAAGTCTTTCCCACATCTAAATCAGACGTCACTTTCGTCACTGGTCTTATTGTGACACTTACCAGGCAAGCAATGTTTGTGACCTGCCATCTGTGCCCCAGTAATGAACCCTGAGCTCCTTTTTTTTCCTTTTACTATCTAGATCCACAACTAAGCTGTTTAGTGTGTGTGTATATACATATACATTAACATATGTAATATATACACACACATAGACGACTTCTCTCAGTGGGCGTCAACTTGTCAATTAATGGACTATTCTGTTAATGCGCTAATATACAAATATACAAACACACAATACCAGTCAAAGGTTTGGACACATTATCTCATTCAATGTTTTCTCTTTGTTTTTATTATTTTCAACATTGTAGATTAATACAAATAAAATGATGAAGGAACAATATGCAGTAAACAAAAAAAGAACCAGAAAACCAGGACCTGTTTTGCTATAAGAAAATTATGGATTGTTTTTTACTTTGTTAATGGTTCTTGCCATAATCTGGAGTAGAACCATAGTTGAATATGTTACTGCCTGTGTATCAACATTAGCATCAGCTGGTGGCCTAGTGGTTAAGGCATTCTTCCTGTGATCAGAAAAGTAGTCAATTCCCAAGACTACTAGGCACCTCTGAGGTACCCTGAGCAAGGGACCATCCCCACGCACTGCTCCCTGGGCGCTGTGCCCCCTGCTTCACTTGGTGAATGGGTTAAATGCAGAGCAAGTATTTTGTGCTGTTCACACTGTGGTGTGTTCACGTGTGACCAGATTGTCACTTTCACAATTGATGATCCGAAATACATTAAGATGGCAAGAAAATCCACTAATGAACTGTTGACAAAGCATACCTGTTAATTAAATAGCATTCCAGGTCAATTCCTCATGAATCTGGTTGAAAAAAATGCAAGTTTGCAAAGCTGTCATGAGATGTTTTCAATATTAATCAATAATGTAGCCAATAATAAAAACAATCTATATATAAACACTTGCTCAAGACCTTCTGTACTGTGCACTACCATGTTTGCACACACCATACATCCACGTACATAAAAGCGCACACACACACACACACACACGCACACCCCTTCATTCCAAGCATCTCTCTGGAGATAGCGGGTGTGTTTGTCAACCATGGAGGAGGAGAAAATAATTAACAGAAGGAAGAGAAAGAAGGAGGAGAGATGATTAGGACATGGAATGGAATGATAAAAGGAGAGGAACAGAGACTTTATGGCTATGTACTGTAGAAAAAAAGAAAAAAGAAAACATTCCATTCCTTCATCAATTAATGTATGAAGTCAGTATTTTACAACATAAATAGCAACATATACATTATCCTTCTCTGGTTTGTTACTTGGTGGTGAACAAAATCTTTATTCTTTACTCTCCTGTGTTTGTTTGTCACTCCTATGTACAGTCTTTTTTAGCCAACTGTCTCTTCTACATGAGAATGTGTAACGGTGCTGAAATGTTTCAGGGCTAGAGTACAGTCTTTAAGGCAGAAACACTCTTACATCAGCATGTCGGCATGGTGCTTTCCACACAACTACAAAACTAGGCTTCACTCCTTAAATCCATGTCCCTCCCATAAATGTGTTCTTTTGTGGCAAAAGCAGAACAGTACATTGGCAAATAGTTGTAAGTGTTGTAACTTTCAAATTATTTTTATATTCTAGTCCTGTGTAAAGTCACATTGTTAGAGGTATAACAGCATTTGAAATCAATAAAATGTTATAAAAACAATGCCATAGTTTAACAGATTCAGAGCAATACACTGCAATATCTCATACGCTTGAATGAATATTTGGTTAATGTTTTGTTAACCTGTCCAACAACAATTAATACAAAAGAAAGCATTTGAGAGCAGAACATGGGTTAGTCTGCATTTAGACCGTTTTCATTAAGTTTACAAAAAAAGCATTAAAACCACATGCAAATGTTGCAGTTTCAGTATGACTTATCAGTAGGACCTATTCAAATGTAATTCCAGATACCACCCTAACTAAAGCTGCTGACAGAGTGACTGAAAATAGTGCTGCCTATCTATACACACACAACCCACTGCCTTGACCTCAATTCTATACTAAGCTCTATCTGATTACTGAGGAAACGGCTCCTGAAAACCATTTACAATGACAGCTATTATTAGTTATAATGCAAACCCCCTCCTTAGACCTCAACAACCCAAATTTACTTCTAGCAAGTTAACAGGAAACTCTCAAAATTAAGCAATGACCAACATTATGAATATTTATAGTCATGCTGTAATGCTGGACCTGTCTCCTTTTCTACAGAGAGGCAGAGATACAGGTGACATTTGAACTTTTTTACTGGGTGTGCCCAGATTTCTGCAGCTGGCTGCAACTTCTACTCTCCGTCCCACTGCTCGTGAGTGTGTGTGTGTGTGTGTGTGTGTGTGTGTGTGTGAGAGAGAGAGCATGTTTCGTATGCTGGTTATGCTCCATCCACTGGCCATCGCTCACTTGCATATCTGTTTGTAATCAAGCCTCTTGGCCTGACTACTTACTGCAAACCACACACACACACACACACACACACACACATACATACACACACTGAGTTTACAGCACTCACCGCTTTCGAGCATTAAAGTCTTACTCTTGATGAATCACCACCGGTGACACAAAGAAACTGGCGTGCACCCCATACCTCCTCCACATACACATGCACACACATGCAAGGGCAGTACATCAACCTTTCAAGCCGACTCTTGAACTGATCATTATGTTTTATTATATATCAAAAGGTCACTGAGCCATGACCAATGTTATGCTGCATCCAATCGGGTCATTGTATCTCTATGCCAGTCTTTGAGCCTATATTCAAATGTATCTCATCTAAGTTATATATTGCATCTACACAGGCCACAATCCAGCTAAGCTTTTCCCTATCCACTTCTCCTCATCATAGAAATTACTTTTAAGAGAATGTGCTAGGTGTAACAGCCAAAGGAGCAGGCCCATGTAATATGTGGTAAGTTTACTCTCTGCACCGGACCATGAGTTTCTTAAGAACATTTGATGACTGAAAACTTTAAGTGTGGTTTTGATTGGGGCAGATGGCTCCCATTATTTTCAATCAGGCACTCTGCAGGATAGGCAGGATGCCTTCAAACAGATCACAGTTGTGAGTAGTATTGGGATATTAAAGAGAACAAATTTGAAGTCATCAATTAAGGCATGCTGGATTTCTTTTTGTAATTTAAAAAAATAAAATTCCTTTGATGGTAGTGACTGATTTCCAAAAGGGATGCACGTGCGTGTTCATACTTGAATTGTGATTCGCTTGAAAAAATTACATCCGCAGGAGGAGGCCAAGGGTTTGGATGGACTGAGTACAGCCGCCTTGCATTCAGAAAAAGCATGAAATCTTCTTTGCTATTCTCTAACCATACTTTTATCATTACTGACATAATCACATTTTGCTTTAGTTTTGTGTTATAGCCGTGAGGTAGACATTGCTAACAAACAATTCATATCCCAAAAATGTTCAACCCATTCAAACTGCCACAGATTGTCAATGTTGGTCAGGACTCAACAGGACATACTCTAAAATTGAGCAAAACTTCATTACAATGGACACTTATTTCAGTCAACATCAGGATCAGAGAAGACTGGCCTTGGGTCAGATTTCTCTATATTTATGACAGATGTTGCTACAAATGTTTGTAGAGCAGCAGTCCTACGCCTGAGGTAGAACACAACATGTTGTCTAAAAAGACAGTATTGCTGTGCCCTAAATTACATCAACGGTCTGTGCTATGTTAATGAAGAGTTGAATGCAGTTTGAATAAGGTGAGAGAAGGTTTGGGGAAGTATTTATAAAAAAGACTTGGGTGACTATTGACTGCTAGTGTTTGGTAGCGATGTACGTCTCAGCTCCATTGCTTAACCAATTTATTGATGAACGTTTGCTTTAATGGTTTAGAAATATTAACTAGTTATTTGTAAACAGCTGAGGCAATTCCAGTTACATATAATATTGCAACATGAGGTATTCCATTATAACTTTATATTTAAGATTAGTGTGCACTTTTAAAGATACTATCCTACAAACTTCCAGACAATAAATATATTGATGAAGTATGCTTTAAGAATAATGCGCATAGCATTAGTGATTTAATTAACACACAGCATAATATGCACAGCAAGGGTACTTTAGGACCAGAAGCCACTCCTTCAGCAGAGAAGCTGCAACTGAAACTATTTTGTGAAGAAGTTGGAGTGTGTGTTCCTTGTAGCCCTTAGATTCCATCAACTCTCCCCTGCTTTGAGGCTGCATTAGAATGGACCCTGTGGAGAAGCTGTAATTGAGGAATGGCCTCTTCTAGGCCTCACAGGAGGGAAGATGAATAAGACTTTAAGAGTGTGGCCTCTCCCAGGCCCTCCACACCCTCCGACATAGGCCCAGGACAAGCCTCGGGACTGGAGTGGCACCTACCCAGAGAAAGAGCCCCTGACCCTGGTCAAATTGGAGAGAGGGGCTTTTCTCCTCTCATCTCAGGCCTATCAACCATGTAATGCCCTCTGCACTTCTCTCTTCAGCCTCTCCTCTTCACTCCTGCATCCTCTAATCTCTCCAAAATATCACTCCTCCATGCTGTGTAAATACTTCTGGGTGTTTCGGGGAGTGTGCGCCAAGAAAACCTTCTTACTTTTCTTGAATTATATCTCACTCATAGCTCATTGAAACAAGTGCAGGTTTTAGACTTTCAGTTGATACGTTCGTGTTTATAACAGAATCTTTTGGTGTGCTGACCCATTAAAAAGCACATTCTGTAGGTTATGCATTACAAAGTGCAATGATAAAAATAAAATAAAAAAAACAACAACAGCAGTAACATAACCACCACAAATAAAAAAAACATTATTATTATTATTATAATTATTATTATTATTATAATTATTATTATTATTATAATTATTATTATTATTATTATTATTATTATTATTATTATTATTATTATTATTATTAATAATAATAATAATAATAAT
>JBBPDH010233716.1:0-12069 GCA_037974565.1 Clupeocharax schoutedeni | reverse complement strand
ACGTGAGTAACTAGCTCGGGAAAACTGTAATAATATTACCATTTTCAGACGAGTAATGCCTTACACTACTAGTTACTAAAAAAAGTCATATTACACCCAACACTGGCAGTAACCATATGCATTTTACTATGGTACCCCATGTTACTTTGGTACTACCCATATTTTTACTATGGTTTATCCATAGCACTTCATGGTAGCTGTGGTTCTACCATAGTTTACACATACATACACGACTTCATAGTTACCCAAAAACAGTGAAAACCATGGTTCATTTTCGTAAGGGTTGGAGAGGCATTTCTCCCATATCTACCTGGGTAGCCACCACTGGTGTGGTGTTGAGAGCACCACAGCATAACCATGACCAAATACTGTGCACCCATAGTCTAAAACAGACCTAATCAATCTGACTGGAAAGCTCTGGCCGGCCCCAGTTGACGATCACTGATGTAGAGCGTGATGGCTCTTGACGTTTTAGCAGTTCATTTACCAAAAAAAAGCAGTTCCTGTTGAGTATTTGGATATATTTTTGGAGCAACAGTGCAAAACCTTTTTTTTTTTTTTTGTGAAATTAGTCTTTTCTTTCATATTTCAGTGCAATTATAACAATTCAGGATCTTAAGGTTCCTATAAGGTCAAATATTTTGGAAAATTAACGTCCACAGTATTACAAATTTTTAATAATGTCAATTTTATATCTGCAACAGGACAAACTCTGAACAGATATGAACAATGAAGCAAATGTCACGTTACAGAACTGCAAAAGGAGAGAAAAAATAGTGCAAGAGCAGCTTTGACCCTGCATGATTCAAACATGGGTGAAGACACATGGTATTTTAGCAAGAGTGTTTTTGATCAATTCAACCCATTAATGAAGAGCTGTTTATTAGTACAGCAGAGCAATACAGCAATTAACGAATGCTAATTTCTTATTTTCTTATCCCACAACAGAAGACCACTTGCAATATATTTAGAAAGCAGAACAGCTTTTAAAATTCTGGCCTGGTGTAAAACAAATTCAGTTGTTGATGGTAAGAGTTTCTCTCATGGAAAGACTGATTTATAACACATGTACGTGTGTATAAATGTTTTCCTTTGTCAGAGCTGTTCAGGTCATTCAATTTTCTACTCTGTAAATCAGGTTCGAAGTCTGAGACTCTTCCCTCTCCTTTATAATGGCCCTGCCACTCATTTGGTCTTCAGGGATTACGCTCAGGCCCACAGACCAGGTTAATTACAGTATTACTGTGGTTGAGGAGGGAACACAGTCTGTTACTGTAAATCTATTCCATGATACATCTTTCAGCCCCCCCGAGAGGTGTAGCAATATAGTAATCCCACCATGGAGCTGTGAGAAGTAATTAGATGGTACCCTACATCACGACTGGTAAACCCTGAGGAACTTGTGGAGCCATCATTCATGCAGAACAACCTGAAGAAAAGAGCAGCTCAGTGTGATGCTCCGCCACGCTGGGGACGATATATTCGGCTTACTCCGCCCAGCTGGGTTTCATCATCCATCCTCCCACGCAGCTGCGCCGCAAAAGCTTCTAGTGGGGAGATGGAGAGAGAGAGAGATCTGCTCATCTGTCTCCATATTTGTGCAATATACCCGACATCTCTGCTCCTGGAAGTTCGTCTGTCTCACAGTGTGACTTCCAGATTTACATTAGGTTGAATGAACTGAGAAAAGGGGATGGCTTGGACTGGCACAGCCGGGCAGCTTCTGCTCCAGTGGAAATAGCACCAGGAACGTGAGGGAGAATAAAATGTGGCTGAAGAGATCAACTGTGTTACTATTCGTTATATTGCAAGTTCAGTTGTCTGTCTTCAGTGCATGGAGCTTTGGAGAGACAAGAACATTTTGCCGGGGGGCGACGACTCATCCAGTAGATATCAGAACATGGAGCTGGAAAGCAAGCAGAGCTAAGGGCTACAACCTTTCCACCATGTTTTATAACCCGACTTCCAGAAGGTTTTCTGGTCCGTATGCAGCTGTGTGAATGTTTTTAACTAATCAGTGATGCTGCCATAGTTGTCCAGCTCTTCAAAGATCGCAGAAGCCGAAGGACACAAACTGATCATATCCTTTGGCAGCTTGATCAGGTTTCTGCGATAAATCAGTGGATCATCAGCTAGTATTTGAGGCCATGCTCACCGCTCCTTCTACTTTGAGAGGAATTTGATCGTAATAACATTCCTTTCCTGTAAACCCTCTTTGGATTAAAAATCCTAATCCATTTCAGCCTTCATTTAGTAATTGTCTTAATATTGAGTTGGCCCTCCCTTTGCTGCCATCAAGTCTTCAGGGAAGGCTTTCCCCAGGTTTTCAACAGGGCTGTGGATTTGCTCCATTCAACTACGAGACTAGAAACTCACGCAGCTGTTGGGCAATAAGGCTTGATTCGCAGGTGCAGGTTCATTTCAAAGGTGTTCTATGGCGTTTCGGTCAGGCCAGTTCAGGGCATCTGCTTGATGGACCCTGCTGTGTGCATAAGGGTTAGAAGAAACAAAACTGTTGCTACATAATTCTGTCCTCTGCATTTAACCCATTCACCAAGTGAAGCAGGGGGCAGCAGGGACACGGCGCCCAGGGAGCAGTGTGTGGGACGGTACCTTGTTAAGGGTACCTCAGAGGTGTCTAGCGGTCTTGGGAATCGAACCCGGACTTTCTGATCGCAGGGCGATTACCCTAACCACTAGGCTACCAGCTGCCCCTAGGGGCTGTTTACAATTTTTACCCTTTAGCACTGGTCTGTGGGCTTGTCTGGTCTGTCACTTTGTGGCTGAACATTTCCATTCCACAACTGCAGCACTTACAGTTAACTAGGGCAGCTCTAGCAGAACAGAGATTTGACAAGATGACTTACAACAGCATCCCATGACCGTCACTGAGCTCTTCCGCATCTGGATTTCATTGATATTTGCTCGATTTGATGCAACTGTTGTGGCTGAAATAAATTAACTTATTACAAACTTTAGGATCGATAAATCTGTTTTGTTTTATCAGAATAATTTATGTATTGACGTTTCAATTTAACATCAGAAAGCAAGATGCTAAAAAGTAATGAAATCACTCAAATACATCCATAAAGTCTATTTTATTCTACACCACGTTTCCAAGTTGTTTTATCAAGCCAAATCCCAAACAAAGTCACATTCATTAAAAAAAAAAACCCCACAAAGTACACTAAATTAGGAGGTGCATTCAGTAGCACATTTAAAAGGAAAGCTGGAAAAATAGAGGAAGTCTTTGGAAAGAGTACCATTAACATCTAAACTCTGATATGCAATGCTCTCGTTAAGACAATGTTTACTCCAACAATCATCCTAAATTGCCAGCCTGACTCGTGACGGATGTTTTCAGGTAACGCTAAAAACAAGCAGCTTGAAGAGTTAAGATGGATGAGGTTTTAGATCCCAAAAATAATAGCATCTTCCAGTCCTCCATGCTGAGCTCGGCCACTGGGGCATAAAGTGACACAAAGCATTCCAACAAGTTTAGTCTAAATAAAACGGCACCTTTTATGACACACACATTTTATCTACCCTGAAAACACCTGAATACACCCCAAATACAGTACAATTCTACAGCAGTGCAAACCAACAACCATGTTTTAGGATCATTCAATCGTTTGCAGACTTGAAGAACTGCCCTTGATTTCAAGACAACAGCATTATTCCGACCACTCACTTGGTCAAACTACCCCTTTAGCAGTGATCTCTAACTCCAGCATTTTAAAAACAAGTTTGCCTGGCAGGAGGTGACTCTCCTATAATGGACGCATGTTGTACGCTGCTCAGCAGAGACACAATCGATCCGGAGGAGTGTCGCTGGGGAGAGGGAGTGTGTGTGGTGGCATGGACATCCAGCCTGCACTCACAGCAAGCTGTTTTCAGTGCTGGCCTTCATTAAGCCACAGTCCACAGTCCCACATCCCAGAGAAAACACTTCAGAGACCTGCATGGAACAAAGTGGACAATTCAATGTAATTACATTTCATTTATCTGTTTATGCTTTTAGCTGGAGGGTGCAGCATAAGTGTATTACTGACTGCCAAAGAACACTGTTGATCATTCAATGGCATATTCTCATTAAAACAATAAATTAAGGACTTTTTCCTTCCTTAGACATATTCTGAGTATGAGAAATGATTAATGCATTAGCAATTTCCTCTGGGATCAATAAATATTTCTGATTCTGCTGAAGAGTGGCAATCTTAGCACTAAGATTTAATGCTTAATTATTGCAACTGAGTTTCCCTTATATGGCTAGTGGCAAAGTGTGGCATTCGGCTGGTCACAGTTCGGTATTCCAGTCAGGTTTTCTTCTTCCAGATGGAAACCTAACAACCATGTTACTCGTTTTAGCACTGGTGGAGAACAATCTGCTTGAAAGCATGACGTCAGGGATGCACAGTCATGTGAAACATGACTTGAGTGGCCTTTAGACCCCAAATAAGAAAAATTCATACTACATATTATTGAGCAAGTATTTGTAAAAGTGAAAAGCAATGCTGTCACCCTGTTAGAGCTTACTGACAGGATTCATGGCTACTATGACATTTAATTCTGGAAACATATGGACTTTCATTTTTTAATTAGTAGTCTCTCTGTGGTATTTTAGAAAAAGAAATTACATACTGACCAGTAAATTCCTTGTTATATTACTGTATATATAAGCTATATTACCAGTAAAACGACTTGTCTACTAAAATGCATGTGACACATTGTATTTAGTATGTGATGATGCACACAAACAGGAAAAAACCCACACACCAGTCCTTTACCACTTACTGTCTCAGCTTAAACGAGTGCACTAGGCTGACGGGAATTTGAGCTGGTCAGCCTGATTTATCTTCAGATGGTTGTCCAGGATGTGGAAGAGCTCCTGAATGTTGGGTACATATCCTGACTGCAATTTTGACCAAACTGGAACATCTAAAACCAGAACAGATTAAACATTTTACCAACAATAATTAACGTAACTGGTTTACACAGCTGTAAATATGCAGATAAAAAGCCCATTACCCATAGTGCTACGTTCAAGCAAACGTTTGCATAAGAAATTTACACCATTACCAAATTAATCTAAGCATACAACTAACAGAAGCAGTGTCCTCCATTTATAACTGTATGGAAATCCCACTTCATCACTCATTTAAAAGCTGTATAACCCAAACAATCTTACCATTCAGTGTTATCTCAAATGCTCCAGTAGAAAGGAAATGGGTCTCTAACATATTACTGAGGAAGAATGCCATGAGGCACGAGAATATCTAAAAAACAAACAAAAAAAAATGATTAGTAGGACACAAGACAATCCTTTTGCCCCCATCTGTGCTCCTTTACTGTCCTGGGGAACAGTAAACACAACACTTACATCGCCACAATCAAGAATGAATGACAACAGGCTGCCTTTTCTACAATTAGAAGCCCTATAAACTCCCAAACACAAAGTATGTATGGAGACTCTGCTAATAACCTGCAGCTGTGACTTTCATATGGGCTTTAATATTACTACAGTTACAGGTTTTCTTTCAGAGGGCTGAATCGAACATTGTGCCTCTGCTGAAAGCCAAGCCAGACCTTGTTATGTGTTATACTACTGTATGTGATTTAAGAAAGACACCATTTACTTTAACTACAAGGAGGACTTCACTTCTTACCTTGTTTTCTTGACCCCAGGACCAAACCCTTGGTGTGTCCATTCCAAGCATTTGAAAAGGATTTTGTCCAGTGACAATCAAGGCAATGGCAAGCAGTTTGAAGTAGGATATGAAATTTGCAGTGTATCTAAGTAGAGGAAGAACACAGGAAAGTTGATCAGAAAAACTGACCAGAAATAGCCATTTCTTTACAATACTCTTTCCTTGAAGGCTGTGAATCTCCTTCACAGTAATTTATACAATGAAATCATTTGTGTTCATTACATCTAGACATGTAGACTTCTTGCGTCACCGTGCAGCTGATTTAATCCACAAAGCTCACTGTATAACTCACTTATTGAAGAGTTTGGGCGGGTAATTCTCGCCCTCAATTCTGATGTCCGGGTACAGCTGGCTGATAGACCGGGAGTACTCCTGGAACACCTTACTGTAACCTCAGGATATACTGAAAAATCAATTAACGTTAGGGAAATATCAATATCATGCCAACATTTACATATAAAACATGCGTGCACGATGTGACAGACTTTGTTACTGATCTGAAAAAAACTGAGCATTGCATTTTTAAGTTTCAACTTTTAAATAAATGTTCACCAACCCTTAGCCAAAAGCATTCAAATGCAGCCGATGGGGGAGTTTTCCTTTTCCTGTTGCTTAGTTGCGTCTTCATGACTTTACTGTGTTAGGTAAGTGCCTGGTTATGTTTCGACTAACGCCAAAAATCTGTGTCGTAACGTGAGGATCCCTTGTATTCAAGTTTCAAGTTTTATTTGTAATATACAGATAACAATGTAGCATCATTACTGTAATGAAATTCTTAGGCTCTAACTTTACATAATATATAGTAAATGAAAAATAAAAAGTAATAAGAATAAGAATAAAATAAAAAAAGTAAAATTTAAAAAGTAAACAGTAAACATTTGAGAGTTTGACAAACCTATGTATTTATAAATATATATGGGAAAGTAATGTGTTTGCATTTAGAAAAAATGTGCAATATTTGAAAATAATTACAGAATGGAAAGGTAACAATACAGTATTTATATTAAGACAGTGCCTAGTGCAAATGATGCAGTGAGGTATTTAGAGTGTGGAGTGCAAAACTATACACTATAAGGACAAAAGTATTGGGACACACCTGTTTTTCAGGGTTTTGGCTAGGCCCCTTACTTCCAATCTTAATTCTTCAGCAGTCCAAGACATTTTGGACAACGCCATGCGTCAAAAACGTGGACACAGTTTGGGGACGAACCTTTTCTATTCCAGCATGACTGTGTTCCAGTGCACAAAGCGAGCTCCATAAAGACATGCTTAGATGGGTTTGGTGAGGAAGAACTTGCTTGGTGCTCAGTATGTGTTTAACTTGCTGCCACTTTGAACAAAACCTTGAACACCAAACCCAGCGTAATAGAAGAAACTACGTTTCATGGGATTAATCTTTATAACGCATGTCTGTATCTAAAACACTGTTATAGAAAAAAAAACACGTCTAAACCCATGTTAGTCACGTAGCTAGGCTAACCGGTAAGCTAACATAGCTAATTAGCTTAAAGTATAAAAGTCTTCCGAGAGAACACGGTGGGCGGAGGAGCTGAATTCAGAAGATAAAGAGTAAGTGTCCCTCACCAGTACTGAAACTTCAGGACTGGTCCTGTGTAGAACTTGGGCTTGCTCTGCCTCTGAGTGTGGGTCTCAGGGTTGAAGTCGTCGGAGCCCATGCTCTCCCCGGCCTGCTGCTGCTGTGGATGCTCCGAGACACTCCTGCCCAGGTAAATATCCCTCACTGTAACCACTGTAAACAGCAGCAGAGCTGTTAATATGCCCGTCTGGCTATATTCAGCCATATTGGAGGAAAAAATTGGGACCTCGCCAGGAGTGTCCCCCTCCTCAGTCCCTACAGGAGAGACAGTTTCTGGGTCTTCCACCACCAGCTCCCCTCTATGGAGCTGAACCTCAACCAGTGTTCACTCTGAGAGGATGAGTTTCAAAATATAAGCCCTTCAACAGGCTCCCTTTACTGCCCTCCACTGAGGAAAAGACGAAATGAGCCTAAATCGTCTGCACTGCCATCTGGTGACCCTCTACTAGCTCCCTACTCTTTATACACTACATGGGGACTTGAATGGTATTGTATTAAAATTAATAGACTCTAATATGGAGTTGGTTTCCCCCTTTGCAGCTATAACAGCTTCCACTCTTCTCGGAATGCTTTCCACAAGATTTTAGAGTTTCTGTGTGAATCCGTGTCAATTCATTCTGTAGAGGATTTACGAGGTCAGGCACTGATGTTGAATGAGGTCTGGCTCACAATCTCCACTCCCGTTCATCCCAAAGGTGCTGGATGGGGCTGAGGTCAGGGCCAGTCAAGTTCTTGTCTTGGCTGCATATTTTTGGTTTGGAAAACCACTTTCAAACACTAGTGCCATATGAGACAAATATTCTGACAGTAAGTTTTGTAAATAATATTTTTTAAAAACATGAAATTATGTGCATTAACTTAATTTGGGGGATATATAGAGGTCAGACTTGTTTGTTTATTTTGTCCCTTTTTAACAAATTGATGTTGAGACAACATGATACCGGCATTTAGTAGAGAGAATAACTACTAAATTCGCCTTGTATTGCTGTATTGCAGCAAGGACCCCCCCCCCCCCACCTTTGCGCTGCTTAGCTTTCCATTCTAGTACTTTGTCCTGACATTTGCTTGCTAATGTCAGCATAGTGGAATTTGCTAGGTTTTTACTGGTCACTAATTTAATATCAACCCCAGTACAGTCTTCATGATATCCATATTTTCATTACAGATGTGTCAAAAAGAAAAAAATATCAGTGGCGCTTGATATGGTTCAAGGTTTAATTTTGGAGCTCAAAACTGGACATAGGCACAAAAGCATGTGGCTTTGTAGGTGCTGGCGTTTGAAAACATGGCAAACAGTTTTGTGATGGAGCTTTCTTTACATATCCAAGAACACACAAGAAAGACAAATTCTCAAGCAATTAATAATTATAAAGAGATACATCAAAAAGGAAAGAATACTGGCTGGATGATAATGAAGGGCTGTGTGTGTACTGTATCATCAGTAGGGCAGTCGACACAGCATTCTTCATGTTCACCCTTCATCTGAAGTCTCAACACAGTTTGAAGTCTTTTGTGATATGTTTTTGATAAAATTGGCGCCACTGTTTTGCTTTACTTGCCTTCACAGAGGCTGGTGCAGTGGAACCACCCAAAAGGGGCACGCTGGCCAAAATGAAAAATGTACCCAAACTATGGCTGTAACGGTACATGGTACATGGGTCACGGTTCAATACATGATGTCTTTCGGAGAATACACGGTACGGCGGAGAAGACATGATTGTAGTAATACGGAATCACCAAAAGGCGCAAGTAAATCACAAACCTGGGTGGTAATGTGGTGCAATACTGCCACCTACTGGCGTAAAACTTCTGCTACCTTAAAAATACATGAAATTTAAAATAAACGAAAACAAACCAAGCCTCATTCTTTAGAACTTTTTGTGACCCCAAAACCGAGGTACGTACCGAACCGTGACATCTGTGTACCGTTACACCCCTAACCAATACCCATTCCCATCAGTGCCACAGTAGTCTCAAGAGTGAGATTTTTTATGGTTTAAAGACTAGGAAACACCATTCCCATATCTTAAAGGAGTGAAAAAGTACAGTTGCTTTGAGGAGGACACTTGAGGGCAGGCGTGTTATACGACGTATAATAATACATGCTGGGCTCAAAATGAAAGCACTATCAAACTGATCAATCTGAGGGATGCAGTGCTGCACTATGGAATGGGCTACTTACTCCAGCACATCCCACAGATGCTTGATCGAATTGAGATCTAAGGAATTTGGAAGCCAAGCAAACACCTTGAACTGAAGGAGGCTATGAAGACGTGTACTTAGTTTGCAGGATGGTTGTCCGTATCAAAGTAATATCTACATGAAGGCCAGCACCCAAGGTGTCCCAGCAAAACAATGGCTTCTTCCCATAATGCATCCTGGTGCCATCTCTTCATCAGGTTAAGAGACACACCTAGCCATCCACATAATATAAAACATGATTCAACAGGCCTTCTATCATTGCTTTATGTTTTAGTTCTGTTGTTTACATGCATATCATAGCTATTTACAGTAGTGGACAAGGGTCAGCATGGGTACTCTGGCCCCACACTCAGATTTACAAGGGGTGTTCTGTCACCTTTCTGCCATAGCCAGCATTGAACTGTTCAGTAATTTGTGCGATCGTAGCTCTTTTTTGGGATTTTAAAAACCGTTCACTGCCTAATAATTCTTACCCATGAATAGGTGCCATTGTAATGAATGAGGATATTTTTAAAAAACTTTATAAATGTAATATATAACTTTTAGGCCAGAATGTCCCTTTAAAGTGAAAAAAGTATTACATTAGTGTCTTTAGAACCAAGTTAGCATTGTGCTGCTGGAAAATGGGAAATGTTGCATCATTATCCACCTCACATTATTCACTGCTTGTTCAGAGGATGCTTTGATGTGGAGCAAATACCCCAAAGAAAACTGTTTAGGCTTTCCGAACATTGTTTCACACTCCTGCATACGTGGCAATCATCATGATAATACAACATGCATGTATTCAGGACTAGTGATTACTTTGCTACTGTATAAAGAAAGCTAACCAATGTTGCATGGCTACAAAGAGGCTTATTGTTATATAGGTGATCATCAGCTCCAAATATTAAGGCATACAAACATTTGAATGGCTTTTGCGAAAGCCCCAATGTACAATGGAAAACACAGCTCATGCAATTCCTATTAGAGGTCAGAGAATGCATTTATATGCAGTTCCTGACTGCACACAGATTGAGCGTCGGAAAAATTAATAATGGTGTGTGGCGTGGCATGTCTTATTGCGCTCAGTTATGTCACGAGTTGATTGTACGTTGAATCCAAATCAATGATCAATGCAGCTAAATATTAGGGTGATGATTATGTGGATGAAAGGCAACAGATAAAAAGGGCTGTGCCATAAATCAACAGTGAATTTTGTTATAGGCTGTAGAGATCGTCTAAAAATGACACCGTGATTGACGTGTTAAAACCAGAAACAGAGAAGCACACACACGGACAAACAAACCAGGCAAACACGAGGCTCACAGAAGAGTCACTACTAAAAGTAAAATGTCTTTAGTTGCAGGCACATTCTATCGTTGCAGCCATCAGCGTCAGTTCCTCTTCAGTCCGAACAGGGGTGGGACGTAAGAAAAACAACGTTACAGGAGTCGTGAGACTTCACAGTTAAGGTCTTCAGCAGGGACAGGTGCTTTTGGCGTCGGGCTCTTGGCTGAGCCTCACTCTCCCGTCCTCCCTCTGCACGTCTCTGTACAGCAGTGACTTCTGGGCCTTCAGACGACAGGCCAGGCACATGAAAATGGAGTCCACGTTCTGGCTCTCCTTGGGGTCTTTGGCCGATGTCTCGAACAGCAGCATGTTGTGGGCGTCAGCAAACTTGAGGGCAGTGTTGGAAGGCACCTGGATCTGGTCCACCAGGTCGCACTTGTTGCCCACGAGGACCCGTGGCACGGAGGGAGACACGCGATGCCCGTTGCACTCCTGGATCCAGGTCTTTAGGTTCTCAAAAGAGGCCATTTTGGTGACATCGTAGACAAAGACGACAGCATGCACATTGCGGTAGTAGTGCTCCACCATGCTCTTGCGGAAGCGCTCCTGGCCCGCCGTGTCCCATACCTGCACCTGTTAGCACATAAATACACAGGAAAACCAAGACATGGTGAACGGAGCTGTTTTACATAACCACTGATATTTTTGATCTTTATACACAGAGACACATATCTACGCATAATGATGGATAAAAAAAAGGATGATGGTAACATGGTAGAAATACTGAAAGAAGCATCTTTAAATGACACTTACAAAGCATAGTCTACTGACCAAGAGACACTTTCTTCTCATTTTCCCAGCCAAGGGGGATTTAAGACTAAAACTATTGTTTTGTATCTTATTTGCTATTACCATTCTGTAGTAGGGCCGGGTGATTTGATCAATGTCTACTTGAATCATTTGTAAGTTCATGGCAATGTAAATGTATTTGAAGTTCCTGTGTTGAATATAATAAATGTGAGAAATACCTGCCCTGTGTTTGTTTATGCAGAGGGACTGTAACAGATGACTTGGATTTAAGCGTTTAGGTGTTTTGTATTGCTTAAGTAATTAAGATAAATAACTAGAACAAAAAAAGGGTGACAACAAAAGCAACTTTTGCAAGTTTCTTCTTTTAACAGTTTTATTAATAGGCAGCACTTTGAAACCTCAGCTGTGTGTAAACAGATTTCATGCAAATATAAACAAGAGTAAGGAAAATGAGTTAATGAAAATACCTAAACATAAATG
>JBBPDH010233676.1:0-12072 GCA_037974565.1 Clupeocharax schoutedeni | reverse complement strand
TAAAGAAAAATCTCACCTTGCATTTTTGACCAAAATTGCAAAAATAGGTAATGCTATAGCCTTATCTTCGTGTGCATTGTTGGAGTTTTCTCAGATTTTCCTACTTTTTGAACCAACACATTTCAATCACATTGAAAGTGGTTCTAGATGTGTTTTACGTGCAAAATATTGTTATTTTATTTGGCAAAATTAACCTTGATGATGGGCAAGACCTGAATGTGACAAAAATCACCCACACATTTTTCAGAAAATCCACATTTTTTATTCTGAAAATGAAGACAAATCATCAAAACAAAGCCCAAACTATATATTGCAGGCTAAATTAAAGAAAAATCTCACCTTGCATTTTTGACCAAAATTGCAAAAATTGGTAATGCTATAGACTTACCTTCATGTGCATTTTTGGACCATTCTCAGATTTCCCTAATTTTTGATCCAACACATATAAATCACATTGAAAGTGTGTCCACGTGGGTTTTATTTGTACAAATCATCAATACATACCCTAACAATACATTGCAGTCTCAATTAAAGAAAAATTTCACCTTGCATTTTTGACCAAAATTGCAATAATAAGTAAGGCTATAGCCTTAACTCTATGTGCATTTTTGGACCGTTCTCAGATTTCCCTACGTTTTGAACCAACACATTTAAATCACATTGAAAGTGTGTCCACGTTTGTTTTATTTGTACAAATCATCAAATCAAATACTAATAATACATTGCAGTCTAAATTAAAGCAAAATCTCACCTTGCATTTTTGACCAAAATTGCAAAAATAGGTAATGCTATAGCCTTATCTTCATGTGCATATGTGGACCATTCTCAGATTTCCCTACATTTTGAACCAACACATTTAAATCACATTGAAAGTGTATCCACATGTGTTTTATGTGCATGATGTTATTTTTTTGAAAAAACTGATCATTGAAAATGAACAAGACCTAAATTTGACAAAAAAATCACACACACATTTTTTAGAAAATCCAAATTATTTATTCTGAAAACAACTATAAATCATCAAAACACAGCCCAAACAATACATTGCAGGCTAAATTAAAGAAAAATCTCACCTTACATTTTTGACCAAAATTGGAAAAATCTTCGTGTGCATTTTTGGACCGTTCTCAGATTTCCCTACTTTTCAAACCAGCACATTTAAATTACATTGAAAGTGGTGTTTTATGTGCAAGATATTGTTATTTTTTTGGGATAATGAATATTGAAAATGAGCAAGACCTGGATGTGACAAAAAAATCATCCACACTTTTTATACTGAGACAACTGCAAATCATCAAAACACAGCCCAAACAATACGATCCAGTCTACATCAAAGAAAAAATCTCACCTTGCACTTTTGACTAAAATTGCAAAAATAGGTAATGCTATAGTCCCTACCTTCATGTGCATTTTTTTACCATTCTCAGATTTCCCTATTTTTCGATCCAACACATTTAAATCACATTGAAAGTGTGTCCACGTGTGTTTTATTTGTACAAATCTTCAAAACACAGCCCGAACAATACATTGCAGTCTAAATTAAAGAAAAATGTCACCTTGCATTTTTGACCAAAATTGCAAAAATAGGTAATGCTATAGCCTTATCTTTGTGTGCATTTTTGGACCATTCTTTGATTTCCCTACTTTTTGAACCAACATATTTAAATCACATTGAAAGTGTATCCACATGTGTTTTATGTGCAAGATGTTTTTTTTTTTTTAAAAACTGAACATTGAAAATAAGCAAGACCTAGATATGACCAAAAAAATCACCCACACATTTTTCAGAAAATCCAAATTTTTTTATTCTGAAAACAACTAAAAATCATCAAAACACAGCCCAAACAATATATTGCAGTCACAATAAAAATCACACCTGGCATTTTTGACCAAAATTGCAAAAATAGGTGATGCTATATATTTACCTTCGTGTGCATTTTTGGACCATTCTCAGATTTCCTTAATTTTCGAACCAACACATTTAAATCACATTGAAACCATGTCCACATGTGTTTTATGTGCAAAATATTTTTTTGATAAAAAGAACATTATTAATGGACAATATCTGGTTGTAACAGAAATTCACCCACACATTTATCAAAAAAAACCCAAATTTTTTATTTCTAAAACGACTACAAATCATCCACACACAGTCCAAACAATACATTGCAGGTTAAATTAAAGAAAAATCTCACTTTGCATTTTTGACCAAAATATCCTGACACTTACTTTTTGAACAAACACATTTAAATCACTTTGAAAGTGTGTCCGCATATCTTTTATGTGTACAAATAATCAAAACACAGCTCAAACAATTTATTAAAAATTTGAAATTATGCCCATTGACTTTGTTTTCATTTTAAAGCCACAAATACAAAAACAAAAGACATACAGGGATCAGGAAACAGATTTTTGTACAATAATGAAGTATTGACAGTGCAGTAAGACAATCTGGGAAACACTGAACCAGGAAACAGAATAAAAAGATTTTGGTTGCTAATCACCAAATTAAGAACACAAGGTCAAATATGCTGTCAGATCTGTCATGCCTAGACCATACTTGGCGAGAAGGTGGGTTGGAGGTTGCACCACTTCAAAAGAATTAAGTTTCTCCTACTCTGAAACAGAAAATATATTTAATTGATATAATTAATTACTTAATATAAATAACTAGAGTTGAGCAGGATACTCGGCTGAAACGAGTATACGGTACGGATAAAGCATTTTTGACGAGTACGAGTATCATACGAGTAATACGAGTCAATATCTGTGCTCGGATTGAATGTGCTCGCCCCTCCCCCACACACATACAGATTTATTGTGTTGCTGTGTCCCGCTCTGCTCACACACACACAGAACACTGAGAAGAGAACAGCGCGCTCTCTCTCTCTGTGTCTCTCTCTCGGTCATTAACCAGTAGAGTAAACAAGGGGTTTGTTCAGATGTGCTGCTTGGTAGAATGCGACTGGCGTCTCTGCCTGTCAGAGATTTTTTTTTCTATTTTAAACCATTAGCTGGCTCTAACCAGCTGGTTAAAGCTCCGCCCATTTCAAGACAACCCGACCCACTTTCTATTGTAACCCCACCCACTTCCAGGGTAGGCACCGCCTAGTCCGAGTACAGATACGGATACAGATAATTCATATGGTTAACGGATACAGATACAGATAATGCTGTACTCGCTCATCCCTATAAATAAACACTTTGAAGGGAAAAATATCAAGATATACCCTGGAGAAATACCCTGAATGGGTGGCCAGTGATCAGAATTCTCTATAATCTAATTCTGAAAGCAAAAGTAAAGCCAGAGCTCTGTTTCACTCCCAGCCCTGGATGGCTGTACTATCCAGATTTTTTCATGAATAGATTGTAAATGTTATGCTTAAACATTCATTCATTTTCTGTATTCGCTTAATGCTTACTAGGGTCGCAGGTACCCAGAGCCTCTCACAGTGTCTACGGGTACGAGACAGAAACTCACCTTGGGCGGGGCACCAGCCCACCACAGGGCAAACACACAATTCACTCACACCTAAGGAGAACATGCAAACTCGCCCCGCGGGTGGTGTGAGGCAATAGTGCTACCCACTGCACCACCATGGGACCGCTGCTTAAAAAATCTTTTACAAAATGATAAAATGGTCTGTGGTCTAATGTTCTATGGTCTGATCTATATAAGTTATCAAACAGAAGAAATTTTCCATAAACCGTTCTTAAGCCTGTCTTGGCTGTATGTTGTGGCCTACACTGGCACTCACCTCTTGAGTTTGAAACAAAGAAATGTCCACACTTCCGGAAGATAAGGAAGATGAGGGAGCAGGTTGTCAGCAGGAGAGATGGCACAAGCAGCATTCGGACGATGACTGGAGTCAGTGGAAAATCTGAAAGCCCACCCCCACAAAAAAAAAATTACTTATAACACCAATGGTGGTTAGGAGTATGCTATTGCAGGTAATTGATATTAGTAGTATACTATTGTACATAATAATAATAATAATAATAATAATAATAATAATAATAATTTTTAAAAAATAATAAATAATAATAATAATAATAATAATAATAGATATTGCACATAAACTATTTAGCATAAATTGCAAAAACTGCACATGACACTGCACGTGGTAAAACTATCGCACATACTAATAATGCAATGGCACAGAACAGGACTGCAAGCTTTGGTTTTGCTACAAGATTACCTGTGACAATGATATAGAGAGGCAACTCAGTTGCGGAGATGAATTTAAAGATGATAGACCCATTAGACCATTTCCAAGGCTTCTGAACCTCATGTTGAAACTGTTTATTGTGGAATGTCATCATGTTTTCATACATGCAGGTGTAGTTCCCCTGATGTGAATCATCTGCAGCTGGAAAGAAGAATGAGGCTGAGTGCCTCATAGCTGCCTGGATGTAGAATGTGCTGTTGAAGAGGGGTATGAGATGGAAGAAGCCTCCTGGATACTGCACCGGGATGGAGCAAGTGATGGTAAAGCTGAGGCCCCTGAACACCTCTGCCTCCTGGACGTTCTGGGACACTCCCGTGGGAGTAGAGACAGAGAAGATGGGCTGGACAGAGATGAGCTCTGCAATAAAAAATCAGCAAAAGAGTATTTTTAAGAAACAACTACTGCAGGGTTCAGTATCTCAGAATATATGCTTGGGGTCTTTCCTTCAGATACAGAGGATCTGTAAAGGATGAGTGCCTTAACGCACTTCAAGTTCTTTTGGGATCCACAAAGAGAGCGATCAAAAAATGTTCTTTAGCTAAACCAAGGCAGACAAAAGTTTGGGGAGTACAGGAATTACCTGAACAGATCACTCCAGCGAAATACGAGATATGCAAGACCCTACTAGCATAGCACCTTTCTTTTCGAAAACAGGAAAACAAAACTCCCAATTCAGGTACATCTCTCCTGGACTTTGTCTTTGTAGCTGCCAAAGCAAACCCACAGTCCATGACTTGGCACACCACAGTAGCCCTTTCAATGTCCCACCATTCTGCTTCCACTCTCCTCCACTGCCCATTATGGAACATCTCCACTGTCCCAGCACAGCGGCTGCTCCCGTTCACCAGTCGCAGGATATCAGGTTCTGGAAAAAGAGAGTAACGAACTTGCATGCACTTCTCGCCAATTTGTCAGTGGTCACTGTTAAAAGAAAGTCTCAGGACAACACATCTTATAAAAGAAAAAGCATTTTTAAGGATTTTAGTACCTAATCCTCCGACACTACCTGAAGACTAGTCAGGTAAGGCATCGTACTCTCTTTCAGACTAAGACATAGATGGCTGGGGATCTCTTAAAGTTTCCTCCTTGAAAGCGGATGAGTGAGCCTTGAACCTGGGGCACTTGGGTCACTTGATCAGGAGCACAACTGGAGTTCCTACCTGAACAATTGAGTCCCACAGCATCACCAAGGTTGCAGTTCTGCCTGTTTTTGGTTGAGGTCAAGCATGTAAGGAGACGATTCTCTGAACCTTCACACTGGAACTCTTCAGTCCCAAATGGGTGTTTCCCTTCTCCAAACAGCGCCCCCTGTAGAGTTTGTGGGGATCCGCAGCCCAGCTCCCTACAGACCACCTCTGCATCCTTCCAGTCAAAGTCAGACTCACACACTGTGGTCCAGGACTGCTGGGACTTCACCTCCACTCTCCCAGAGCAGAATCCAGCTCCATCCACGAGCCTCACAGATTCTGAGACCGTACAGAACAGTGCAAAGGGATAAATTATAGTTTTTTAATTGTAATAATAAAATTTGAATACTAATATCAATCCTTCTTGATAAAAAAGTTAGTGGTCATGAAATTGTGAATAATAAGTGACAAAATCAACATTATTTTTCATGTAGATGTTTAAGAGAAGTACATGTGGAGCTTTGCCCATTCTCATGCTTGAGATGATGTATGACAGAAAATAAATCGCAGTTGTAGCCCCTTGTTGTAAGACTTGTGCCATTTTTCTCACTGGATGAAATACCTGAACAGATCACTCCCACTGGGAACCGAATCTGCCGGCTGTACAAAAGTGTGCACTCCTTCACTGCAGGCTCGGATCCTTTACAGGCGACGTGGAAACCCCATTCGATCTCGTTGAGTCTGGACACTCTTGTTGTTGCGGTGGCTGCTCCGCAGCCCAGCTGTCTGCACACCACAGAGGCCTCCTGCATGGACCACCTTTCTGCGGTCACTCTCCTCCACTGGCCAAAGGAAAACACCTGCACTGTCCCAGCACAGTGACCGTCCCCGTCCACCAGCCGCACGTCTTCATGTCCTGAAGAGTGAGGGCGGTAAATCAATCCACTACACTCTTTGGTAGATTTAGTACTCAGACCTGACATTCACGTTTTCTATCTAATTCGCCATATGGCCAAATAGGACAGGAATAATATAATAAAGCATATCAGATTATGTTTTATAGATGAGTGTCATTAGTAATATATATAGTGGTGAGCATGAGAGAGAAAAGGCGAAGACACACTGTTCTTCCAACCAAAATGTCTTATTTTCAGCAGGCAGCATTGCATAAACACTTGCTAGCCGGAGAGTACTGTGCCACCACTGGCAGGAACCAGTACTTCAACGTACTACAAGGCACCTTACTCCAGCAGCTAAGGTTCTGGAGGAGGGTGACTGGCGAGAGGAGCTCAAATGAACAGTACACACACAAATAACACACAGTTAACCATAAACAAGTCTCTAACTCTAGTTTTAACATTATACAGCGACAGGCCAACCTGTCGCAGATTCAGTCACACGCTGATTTTTTAAAGAACCAAACTCAATTTATTGTGGAAATCCCCACAATAAAGCAGACACAGCAAATATCCTTCGCCTTTTTTTTGAGAAGCGTACTGTATTACACTGAAAAGTTGCCAACCGCCATAAAAGAAGCTGCTGCAGCATGTAGCATGATTGCTCCGTGTGTTGTCCTTCAAATTTTAGTGTTTTATCTCAGAGATCATTTATCTCAATTTATTTATTATTACTGTAGTCAGCTGTGCTCTGTCTAAACATGTAGGTAGAGAGAGTTATTTCAACCTTTCTTTTGTACGAGCCTTTGCATGCTGCTAATGCCAACCCACTAATGCTAACCGTAATCTGTCACTCCCTCTCATACACCCACTTACTCACTCACACACACACAAATAAACCAATATTTCCTACCTTGTTCCTGATTTAACTGAGCATCAGCACAGAGAGCTTTTTATTTGGTAAGTAAGCTGTGAACTGTCTTAACATGCGGGTAGAGTTATTTAAATGTTTCTTTTGTGTACTAGTCTTTGCAAGATCCTAATGCTAACTGTTAACCGCTAATGTTTTTTTAGATGGTTTTTTTTTTTTTTTTTACATTTTTCTGATGCTGATTTTTTTTTTACCTTTTCTTTAAGGGTAATGCATTAAAGAGAAAGCAGTTTTAGTTCAACAATTCATGAACTAAATTTACACAAAAAGATTTTAAAACAAATTAAGTGTGAGTGTTAGGGTTAGGCTTTTCCGATCACTTTTATTTCACAAAAGTACACTACATTTAGTGGGAAATTTCATACCCAAACAAACACACTGAAGTACACACTGAAATGCTCAAGATGCCATTACTGGAATAAAAAATTATTCTATTTCTGTTAACATTCCGTAAAGCATCTCAGATGCACTGCATGAATAGATTCCTACCTGCACAGATGAGTCCCACACCTTTGCCATGTTCACAGGTCTGTTTCTCTCTGGATGAGTTGCCACAGTTCATCAGACGATTCTCTGAACCCTCACACCGGAACACTGTGGTCCCAAATGGTTGGTTCCCTTCTCCAAACAGCGCCCCCTGTAGAGTTTGTGGGGGTCCGCAGCCCAACTCCCTACAGACCACCTCTGCATCCTTCCAGTCAAAGGCAGACTCACACACTGTGGTCCAGGACTGCTGGGACTTCACCTCCACCCTTCCAGAGCAGAATCCAGCTCCATCCATGAGCCTCACAGAGTCTGAGAACATACATGACAGTTCAGAGTACAGTTAAAATATATTTAGCCAGATTCACAAAACCTTTGCGATTCTACACTTTCACCCTGGCCACCGCAGACACATGCCCAAAGTGGTTATTTTAGTGAAAGTGCAACATTAACCCTAAATGCATGGATATATTAAAAAAAATATAACCTATGAATTAAAAAATAAAAAATTGGACACAAGATCACTTTACTATTCTCAAACTGCAGCTTTCGTGGAACCTCTGGGGGTGTTGCAACCTCATTTATCTACCCATGAGTGTTAGTATCAGATCTACAGATTCTAAGAAGTTGAAGAATAAGAAGTAAATAATTTGGCTAAAACCAAGTGAATGCAGTTTTAAACAGAAACAGAACTTCCAACCACTGTCAAGTTTGTACATTTCTTCCTTCTAAACTTGAATTAGCCACATTCGAATCCATCTTTTACTCATACCACTGCACAAAGCCATGCTCAGTCCCAACAGATAAAAACATTCCATGCTAAACTTATTAGGCATTCAATCAACAGCGGTTCATAATTGTCCCCTGACAAATGTTTTAAAAAATACAGAACTTTTATGTTGGACAAGTTATGTATAGTTTGCTACTATCTACTCTCCTATGAGCCACATGAAACACCAACTCCTCTTTTAAAACTGCCACTGAGGTAAAATCCCTGAACAGCTGAACACGCTTGCAGGAGAACACAAATTCTGTACCTGGGAAAGGGGAGGTTCCTCCAACCCATTTAGTGGGAAGCCAGTTATGATCGCTTTCATTCCTAGCCACACATTTTTCCAGCATTGCTGGGGATCGGATTTGCACCCTTCTAATGGTGGCTCACCAATGTTAGTTTTGGTAAGCGGTGTTGTTATGGATGTACCGAGGCCTATTGCCACCTGTCCTGTCAGCCATTCTGGAACAACACTTAAAACGAGAAACTCACCTGAGCAGACGACAGCGATGCTGATGTTCTGGTGATCAGGAGGAACGTTCACATCCTGTGCTTTGCACTCTGAAAGAGCCGACTCTCTCCCGTCACACTCCAGATCGAGTAGAGGCATGTGTCTGAAATCATTTCTGAATGTGACATCGACTGCGTCTCCACAGTCCAGCTCCCTACACAGCAGCATCATACTCCTGTAGTAAAAGTAGTAATTGTTTAGTTTCCTCCATGTTCCATAATGTGAGACTTCAGGTATCCCAGAGCAGCGGCCATCACCTTCCGCCATTCTGACCTTAAGAACCTCTAAAGAAAGAGATACAAAAAGATGTTCAGTCACTAACGACAGAAATTAACTCCAAGATGCATTGCCTCTATGAGCAGTCAAGGAAAAACATAATTGGCACAAATAAAATATTGCAGTGCAATATTACAAATACATACAGCAGTGCACAAAGGCTAGGAGGGCCTGGCTGGCCACGAAATAAATAAACAAATAAAGTTTCATTTTTTACACCAAAGAAATATCATAACACAGTATCTACCCAATAAGGTGTTCATAGGTACATTGCTTGGGTGTTCTAAAGAGATGCCATCCCTCTTATTAACACAATAACCAAGATGCACCCCTGCCATCACATAGTGTGTGTTTATTGGTGGTGTGGGAGCAAAAGGGTGCAGCCGTTGGGCTACTCCCTGTAAAAACATCATTTACTGGCTAAAACTTAGCCAAACTTAGGCCTACCTTTTTACTTTAAGCCAAACATTTAGCATAAACCTAAAGTGTGGTTTAATAATGTATTACACCGGATGGTAGCTCTAAAGCTAGTGGAACTAAATGAATGCTACGCTTCCTTATAAAGACTTGGGACTTTTGACAAAAAATCTCACACTAAACAAGCGGGACATTATAAAGACATTTGAATGAGGGGAAAAAACTGGATGTTTCTCTTCTGATTGCAGTGAAAAGTTTGGATTGTAGCACCAGAAACATCAAACCTGTTGTTTTGTTAGTAAAGCACATCAGGGACGTACATTACAGAGTAATATATTCTGGGCTTTTGCTGTTGGATTTAAGTTTGCAGCCCAGGTAAGGGTATTAATTCTCTTCCCAGCAAAAAGCTTGCAAAGACAGCATGCCTGAAACACAACCAAATATTTGTTGAAGGGTATAGCGATAGATGAAACAAAATCAGAATTTTTGTCATCAGGGGAAGGAGAGTTGAACAACACACATATGATCAAGTTTGTATCGCTTACAGTTTTGAGTATTTTTCCACTGGTGCCTGCAATTTTACTGTTCTCACATGTCATTCAGGGCACCCCTGAGTCTCCTTGCATATATCTGGCAACAAACTTCTAACTAGTTTTGAACCAGTTAGTTTTAAATCATGTTTAACCAAGGCGAGTAGGGTATTCTGGTGGAGTTTCCAGCTTGATGATATCATCTCAGTTTCACATTTTTGAGCTGACAGGAATCTGATATTAAACTTTGTGCTCTCTGACATGAGGTCACAGGAAGCAAATTAGCTTCTCGAAAGAACTGCGACATGATAGGAACTCTAAAAAATGGTAGTTTAACAAAATGTAACTCCGGTTGAGCTTTGTTTTCTTATTGTAGTCATTGCCAAGCAACACAACCCTCATTAAGGAGATATTAAAGAAATTTGTGAAACAGAAAAAGGCACTTATTCAAACGTATACATGAACCAAAGCACAAACGTTCCAGTTGTCACCTATACTTCCAGCTCTCAGACCTACCTGCAGTGGAGAAGATGACCATCAGCATCTCAGTAGTCAGCATAACTGAGGAGGATAGAGCGAGGACAGCCATGGCTGTAGCATGCAGAGTGTACTTTTGTGCGTTCGAATGTTTTTAAGTGTGTATCAGAACAAATATCTCATCTCTGTTGCGCAATGTCACTTCACACACTCACACTTTGGTATTAAAGTATTTGTAAGGACTTTCCATAGACTTGTGTTATACTGTATCTGTTAACACTACACCTACACTTAAACCTGACCCTGACTTTAAACTTTTAACAATCTTTTTGCTCTTTTAGTTCTTCATACAAAAGGCGACTTTGTGGTTCAAAAAACAGCATGAACCCACTTTTACAGATTTTCCAATATTCCTATCCTGTGGAGGATATATGGTCCTCACAAAGAGCTAAAAACATGCTGGGATCACACAGCAAGACCTCTTGTGCTTAAAGGGACACAAAATGAGTTAAAAGGAAGGTTAATATATCCTACAGGCCTACAGGGGGGTTCGACAGCAGTGAAATTTTCCACTTAAGTGCACTTAATTACACTCTGATTCATCTTGATCATTCAAGGATGATTACTTTGGAGTGGACTGTGATGACAAATGCAGCATCATCTCTAACCTTGAGCTCTGCAATGGTTTAGCATTCTCACTTCTCATAGTCAGACTCAGATGTTCGGGTTGTGAGATCATGTATGGCCCTGTGGGTCTACAAGGGTTACATAGTACAGATGTACAAACCACCAAAGTGAATGAAATTAAGGCAATAGCTCAGGCATACAAACATTTTTTCAAAAAGTCTTTTATTTCATAATAGCGTTAGCAATACATTTAAGGGACAGACATGCAATGCAATTTCACTAAAATCCTTCTTCGTAACACAAGATGATCAGGTGCTCTCTTCCAGCCTTCTACGCCTTCTCCTGCTCTTCAGTATTGGTCTATATGGAGCTCATCTCTAGGACTGCTACTGTCTGCTTGTTACCTAAAAGTAAATGTAGCACACTTTCAATTAAATATTTGTAGTGGAACGTGTCATAAGTGTTTTTGCCATTAATGAGGTCAACAATCACTCGCCTGCTGCGTTTCTGATGAGGTAATGTCCCCACTTCTTGGAGGCCATGTAGATTAACAGGCAAATGATCAGCAACAGAAGTGGCACAAGCAGTATTCTGATAATGGCTGCAGGCAACGGGGAATCTGAATCATATACACAAACACATTTAAGTTTAAGTGGAGCAGAGTTTTTGTACCATGCTATTGCTACAAGATGTGGCCAGTCTTACATGTTAAACAGTAGATACAGTTGCAAGAAAAAGTATGTGAACCCTTTGGAATTATACAGATTTCTGCACAGATAGATCATAAAATGTGATC
>JBBPDH010233621.1:0-12076 GCA_037974565.1 Clupeocharax schoutedeni | reverse complement strand
AGGGAGACTGCCCCCTGTAGTTAGGGAATGGAAGTCGCTTTGGATAAAAGCGTCTGCTAAATGCTGTAAATGTAAATCTTGTGAGGTGTTCCCAGTTTGTCATGGTAATATTTAAGTGGTTAAAGAAAGGACAACTGGTGAACCAACGACAGGGTCATATATGCCCAAGGCTCAGTGGCGCACTAGCCTGTCTGGTCCCAAAAGAAGAAATACAGTAGCACAGCCTGCCAAAATGTTCATGTTGATTATGAACAAAATGTGTCAGAACACACAGTGCATGGCAGGTCACTGTGTAGCTGCAGACCAGTCAGAGCACCCAGGCTGACCCTTGTTCACCATGGTGCAATGGAAGAAAGTGACCTGTTCTGATGAACAATGTTTTTTTTTTTACATCATCATCACATAAATGTAACCAGGAGACTAGAAAATACAAGAGTAAAAGCATTCCTTTCAGTATTAGTATCAGACTTACTGCAATGGTGGATCCGTTCTTGCCCATTCCGCCTGTAAAAATGACTCGAAAATAGCTAGTGCAGGAGACAACGGCCCCCAGCAGGGTGAAGATTGCAGGGATGATTTTCATTTGGATATTCAGCACTGGAATCTGAAACAAACACACACTAACTTGAGCCTTGGCCATTTAAAACTATGTTAATAAATTGTGTGTATGTGCACGTATGAGTATTGTGCATAAATAGTGATTCGGTTATTGCATGTACGCAATATCAGTGCTTTTGCTCTATAAATAAACATCCATATATCTATCGTTTCATTCATCCATCTGTCTAATATGTACTTTCCATGTATCTTAAAAGGTTTATTTGCATACAATACAATTTATCCTAAAGACACGTCCAGGTAAAAAAGGTATAGGCTAAAGGAAGCACAGGAGTTACTGTAAAAAATTATAAAATTGATCACTGCTGTTTAATTTGACAAAAGATGCACCTTTTAAAAAAACTACAGATGCTAATCTATTTCTATTTACAGTTTTCACAAATCCAAGATAAGTCTGGAAAGCAACCTAATTTTCCCATTCTCCCTACTAATACATCACAAATGTATTCCCAAGATGAGCTTTAACGTTTGAGTGCTTCTTGAGTTTTGCACTGGAGTTACAAAGATAGAGCAACAAGTAATAGAAGCTTATATCCCACCAATTAGCAATGATCACAAGCCAAAATCATCACATACTCACCTCAAACTGTAAGGATTGTTAAGTACTCATATAGACTTGCATATGCGGTTTCTGACAGTGTATGAAACTTGAATGTGTCCTCATACTGTTAGTCACTTTGGATTAACGCATCTGCCAAATGATTTTTATGGTTATGTTCATGTAAGGCACATGGAAAATGAAAAGAATGGCCAAATTCCCTTTCCAGCAACGAGACTTTGTCCATGCTTATAGATAACGGTCATACAGTATCAGAAACCACATAAGCAGGTTCTCTCAGAGTACTGAACAACTTATGAATTGAGCATATGCGATTCTTGCACTCATAATCTGGCAGCTACTTTAGTCTCCAGTGCCAATTTCAGATACCATGCTGAACCTTTGGTGTAAGTGGGAGACTATAAATTTGTAGGTCTGCAAAGTGCATATTAAATTATTCGCCTTTCTCTTTACAAGGTATAAGAAAGACGCTTCCTTTTTACAAGGTATAAATCCATACCTTGCACTTTACAAAATCCAACTACTACAGCACAGTAGGCCCAAAAAGCAATTACTTTATCAAAGGTACAATAAAATCACATCATTAAAATTATTATATGATGCATTTGGGTTAATTATGCAGGTTTAAAAAAAATGATTACCACATATTGCCAAAAAGCCGTTCCCCCGATGGCAGCCAGCAAGTACAAGATTATAATGAAGATTTGCACCTCAGTCACATCGATTCTGCTCAGGCAGAGTGCAGGTGGGATGGAGAGAGGAAGCGATTAAGAGTTGATTTTAGTTCATGCAGAAATAAACAGAAATGAAGACTATCAATATTCATCTCCAGGATTTTAGCCTCCAACGGTCTTCAGTTTTACCCTCACACAAAAGCAGTCCTCCTGGAGATTTTCAGTTAGTGTTTCTTTACAAATGTTTAACTAGGCCTGTGTCTTCCATTAAGCCTGCCTGATAATACCTGCAGCAACAGTGTTTACAGCCTATCAGGACAGTCTGAATGAATGGGTAAAGAAATAGCAGAGCGTTTTTCAACCTAATCACCTTTTGTTGCATTATTGGATCGAATTAGCAAGAACCTTAAAAAATAAAAGTACAAAACTCACATAGAGTATCATTCAACATTATGTGATGCCACAAAAATACATGGTAGCCAAACAGATCAGAGGTTACTGATAAATCGGCCTTAAACAATCTGCTTAATTTGTCAGTGACTGGAAAAACAATGTAAAAAAAAAAAAGAACATTATTCAGTAATATAGTCAGCAGTTTTTGGCTGCGGTTTTCTGTATGTATACACAAACATTAAGAAAAAAAAAATCAGAATGTGTGACCTTTAGGCCTTGTTCACGTGGACGTCTGAACCAGGCGTTTTTCTGGCGTTCGTGACTCCAGGTGAGCGCCTATTGAGCGCCGCCCGTTTTTCTGCTCATTGAAGCAAATCAGAGCGTTCACACGGATCGTTCAGCACCGGCGTCCGGCCGGCTGCGCGTTTGGATGGCGTCAAATAAACGCTGCATGCAACGTTTTCTTGGCGTCAAAATCCCGACGAGCGCGAGGAAAATGTCAATATGTCCCGTGATTCTGTACGGCAACTGCGAAAAAACACGTTTTGTTCCTCTCCTGCCTACGGCGCCGTATCAGAAGGATTTTTAAAACAGGAATGTAAACGGTAAGTTTTAAGAAAGAATAGGGATCCATGTTTTCAGTGCAGACCTATAAACCAAGAGGACACACGTAAGAACACTCTGGACAGAGTAATTACTGCCCCTACAGATAAATACACGAAACTACAGATTGGGCATCAGGCTGGCGTTAAACGGCGTCGCTACCAAACGCCACAAAAACGCCTATGTCGTTCAGAGCGCATTCATTTCAAACGTCCATGTGGACGAGGCCTTAATCACGTATACAGTGAATCAAATTTTCTGTTTCCTTAATGCTGTTTAGACTTTTGTGACTATGAAAATTAGATGGACTATCTCTAAGAGGACAAGGCTGGTGACCACAAGGCAACACTGTGTTTACAAGAACACAGAACAAGAACTGAAAGTCACATTAAACTGCTCGACAGTCTGCAGAGGGACTGACTCACATGCCGAATCGCAGAGTGCCGGAGACGTAGGTCTGCCAGTGCGCGCAGTAGAACATGAAGATTCCAGCGAAACAGCAGAAAAACATCCAGTCTGGATTCGTCCCCAACTGCACAGCTATACATGTGCCCAAAACTACAAACACTGTTCATGTGCACAGACACATACGCACAAACACACACAGACATACAAACACAAATAGGACAAAACAGAATACCATGGTCAGGAATCCCTAGAATATAAATGTAGACATGATTCATTACGTTCATTTATATGTTTACTTAAGGATTATTCTCAAAATTTAGAGCAAGAAAAAAAAAAAAAAACAGATGAAATGTTCACACCAAAATCAATCGCCTTCACATGCCAAGCATCAATTCATCATCAACTTATAATGGGCCTTTAAAGCACTGCAGTAAAAAGCTATTACTCAGCACATCTCCTATTTCATTACATAGTGGGTGTAAACAGACTATTAAAAACCAAGATGAGCAAAGAATCAGCTATAAACTGTTGAGGCTGTTCACAGACTTTTAATTACAGCCCTCTATATATTTTTTTCTTTAGCCATTGTATGTTTACAGTCAGTCTGTGCCTTGTCCTAAGCTGTGTGCTTGGCTGTGATGAGCCAGAAAACACTACATCAGAGCACTGACTAGTCAACTAGAATAACACAAAAAAATAAACTCTCCGATAAATTGTGCCCCATTTCTAAGTCCGTCAGTTTCAGTGGGAATAGAAAATGTAACACTGATAACACTTGATTACAATTATAATTCACACTAATGCAGCATTGCCTATCTGCATTAGTTTTTTCTTGTAAGACATTAGATAATGTAAACTACAGACGTCTAAACTTTATGTAAAAGATCCTCAAGCTCGGCTATTCATTCTCTAAAAGATTAATACTGAATTTTATTCTGCTTTACAAATTTACTCCAAATGCAGCCCACCAGTCCAGACAATCTTTAAAAAAAAATAGACTAACTTCTGTAGTTTCTGAGTGTATGACATACAGTTATCTCTAAATAACAGCATGTGAGTACGTACAGACAATTCAGGGTTCAGGATGGCTACTACTATTTAGCTCTGTGATGTATATCTTTTCCTACATATTTAACAAATCCCTCAGCCACTTATCCTTTTATCTGTTTTTACTGTATTCATCTCTGACCTGCTTTTTCTCTTGGACAGGGTTTGTTATGGTGTGTAACTTAACAACTGCTATTTAGCCAAGTTACTGTTAGCTGATTTAAGTATAGCTTTACAGGTTTAAGAACAGTTGTGGACTACTTTAAGCTCTGATGTACATCGCTCTGGAGAAGAGCGCCTGCTAAATGCCGTAAACGTAAATGTACTTAGTACTGTTTAACAGTATGTCATACAGAGTCAGAAACCACCAAAGCTATTAAAGATGAATAAACAGGCAACTGTGTCATGATTTAAGCAGTTAGAGCCATACTAATGTGTGTGTATAAACCTCCATTATACTACATTCCATTCTATATACACAACATCTAGATTCAGTGCAAAAATAAAGAAGTATGCTGAACTGCATTAGGGGTCTGTTATTGTTGTTATAATTTGTATTATTTTTGCTGTGTATTGTTATTGTTATCATTCTTTTTATCATCAAAGTCTTGCTTTCAAGGCTCCAAATACAATGATAAATGTACATATTGTACATTTCATTGTGTGAGGATTTAAACATGCAGTTGGTAAGGTCTTGATTAGTCACCATATCTGGTTTAAGGTGATGAATTTGGCTAAATAAATTTTTATGCTGATGGTCCATGGTAGTTTACTGCATGTTTTATTCAAATATTAGCAATTACCAGTGGAAAGGGAGTCACAGCCATGGTCAAAGAGTTCACCGAGCGGTGTGCTGCTATTGGTTCGTCTGGCCTGTTTACCATCAATGGCATCCAGTGATTGGTAGATAAAAAGCCCCAAAGCACAGGCTATGTATGCCCACGTGGGTGCCTGGGGAGACAAAAAAGGTGATGGTCAAATGTAAATTAAAAAAAATATATTCTTTTTGCTGTTTTGTTCACATTATTTTTATATCCTAAAAACATAAGAAATGCTTAAATCTTATATTTATATTACTACATTAACTGGAAGTTTAGAACCGATAAAATAATGTCTCAATGATTCTAGTCTAGAGATTTAACTGTGTGATTATACAAATACAAACAAAAAAGCTGTTTGCATATTCAAGTTTGAACAGCCATGCTCAAGTGGGTGGTCAAGAATACCTGCTCAGTTGCTGTAGGGCAGTGGTAGACCAGGATTAGGGTGGTGATGACGTTGACGGCCAGCCCAACAATGGTGATAAGGTTTGGGGCCATCCATAGAGGAACCTGCCCCACCAGCCAGCACCAAAAAGGCTGAATGCAGGGCTCCAGAAGGGACTTCCCCGAGCTGCTATAGCGATGATCCTCCAGACGCTTCAGCTGATGCCTTGACAACCGCACCCCTGGCAACTCCATCAGCCTGCCCAGCATTCCAGGTCCTATTTCTGCTCCTGCCGAAGACGGATCAGGATCTGAACAAGAGTTAATTCTGTCTGTGCCAGGCCTGGGACATGTCTTGAGGAGGCTCTTCCGACTGCTTAAGCTCATAACTGTCTGCGTTATCTTTTTATCTAGTATGATTAAAACTCAGCAAAGTGTAGAGAACCCACAGAGAACCTGCAAGAATCAACACAAAGAAATAAATATAATACTACATCAGTTGTATTTTGAGGTTCCCATGTGACCTAAACACTTTTGAAAACTCACCCTTTGATTAACTCTTCTGATAATCTCTCTTCAGATTTGGGTTTAGGCAAAACCTGAAAATAAAAAAAAAAAATCTGAAAATAAATTGAATACATTTCACATGTCAGATACGGCCAATAATGAGTTAACCAACAATCATCTGCAGAGACGGTTTTACTTTTGGCACTGTGATGCAGCTACTGCAAATATTCTATACGACAAAATTATTGGGACGCCAGACCATTACACCAACAGAGACTTTAGATACACTGGATTCACACACATAGACTTTAATATGGAATTGGTCCCCCTTTTGCAGCTTCCTCTGTTCTTGGAAGGCTTTCCACAAGATTCTGGAGTATTTTTGTGGGAATTTCTGCCCATGTCTTTACTGAGCTTGCTTTGTGCACTAGGGCGTCGTCTTGCTGAAATAGAAAGGGTTCTTCCCCAAACTGTGTCCAAAAAGTTTAAAGCATGACGTTGTCCAAAATGTATTGGTATACTGAAGCATTAAAATTTCCCTTCACTAGACGTAAGTGGCCTAACCCAAACCTTGGAAACATGTCTGTCCCAATACTTTTGTCCACGCGTATACTTGATATGCTCTGGTGCACATCCCCACCTAACCCACACGAGACAGCACTACAAGAAGATGTCACGACCATTTACCGACAAATTACTACCTGCCATAACATCACAGACACTATAATGACGCAGAACAAGTAACATCAATATTATACTTCCTTTAAGAGCAATTTAAATTCAATTCAAGTTCAATTTAGACTCAATCTACATATATGTAAGCAAGAAATTATTCTACAGACATACCAGGATGCCATGTCTAGTCAGTTTTCCAGAAGATGAATAAAATAGCCAGAACACTGTCTTTTAAATTGGAAAGAGAAGTTTAAAGTGAACTAAATGAGTTTAAACACTAGAACAATATGGAGAAATACAGACAACCTAAGCTCAACTAGAAGATTTTGTGAAGCACCGTCTTTTAAATTGATAAATAAATAAAGAAAACCATCGATTAACCTGCAGAGGAATCAGGTAAAATCCACACTAACGCAGTATTTGAAGGCTGAACCCATATAAAACCATAGGAAGGTCTTGTACACGTTGTTCAGAGCAAGAGCAGGGAGAGACGGAAGTAATCCCCTCCCCGAGTAATCAATTATGAATAATCCATAATTAAATTAATAAAAATAAGAGAAAGAAGAATACTAGACACATGTATAACAATGATTATATTAATAAAAACAAAAATTAATCTTCTTTTTATTTTACATTTTTTATAATACTTTTTCACAACAACGTTTTCAGACATAGCTACAAATTAAAAGTCTCTCTTGTTTACAGTTTTTACAGTTTCTCTCTGTGTGGGAAATAAAAAAAAGATAAAATATTGTAATGCTTTGATGATAGTAACTTATTATGAATGAAACTGTAATTTTAGTTTTTTACGAAAACAATTTTAATATTAAGTTGGTGTTTTACACATTCTTGTGTAAAGACAGAGTGTTCCACTAGATGGAGATACGGTATTACTTTAGAACTCTCTCTCTCCCCTAGATTTAAAAACTTGAAATCATAATGAGGAGAATAAAACTTTATCAAACAAATAAAACTTAACAAGAACAATAGTGTCGTTACTTTCACAATCACACAAATATTTCAGAAAGTGGTCTCTCTAAACCCGTTGAATATGTCTATTTCTGTACACAGAGAGAAATCAAAGCTGTCAGATGCTTCTCACAGCCTACACACTATATTTGCTTTGTCTGAAGCTTAACACCTGTGTTATTAGTGCTTAACTGAATTATTGGCAACTGTAGCTCCATTGATTAGACAGCTGGTGCGTCTCTTAAGAGTCTGGGTCTAAATTTCCCAGCCTGTGGGGAACAGGAAAGGCTAGAATTAATTACTAATCTGGAGCCACAGGCTTGCAGACCTACATGAGTCTGAAGGGCTACAGAGATCAATATTGAATGTCACTGTCTGGTACTGTACATCATTTTGAATGGGTTGGTATCTACTATGATAGTCATGTTTCCAAAAAACACAGCAAAATAATTTCACCATTGGCATTTAATTGATGGGCCTTCTATTGAGCTTCTTGTTTTTCTTGATAACAACAAAATATGATTAAAAATAAAATAAAAGTATTAAAGTATTAAATTATAATACTTACATTGTACTGCTTATAAATGTGCAAACATGGTCACTGGAATATTTCAAATGTAAAGCAGTATAATTATCATTATCATTATAGACAAGTTTTATACCTTGTCTTCTCATTAAAACTTCTAACCAAACCAACCTGGTATCATCCAACACAGCAACCATTTCTAGAATGAAAGCTAGTTGGGAACAAGTTAGCTTAACTGGAAAATGCTAACTGCTCCCTGCAAGCTTTTTTTTTTTTTTTTTGCCATGTTAACCTTTGAGTGACCTTTTAAAACAACAAAACAAACAACCAAAAAAGAAATAGCATGTGAAGCCTAAGAGTATATGGGAAAATATAAGAGACTACATAAATTTTTCTGTAAAAGTAATACATATAAATACTTTAATATACCTTGGAAATGTTAAACTACAACACTCTTACATTGTTTTACAACTAGAACAATTACAAGAGTGTGTGCATGTGTGACTCTGTTTCATCCCATCAGAAACTGAATCAAGAGTGAAGCTGCTGGATTACAGCACATAGGAAAGCTGCTATACAAACACTACCGCACTCATAACACATATGGAGGCTTTTCCTATTTTTTACACTGCTTACACTGCAATAATTCATAAAGGAATAGCAACCTGTGCATTTTACACACACACATTAGTGCAAACTGTACTAACAGTGAACAGAAAAAAGGTAAAAGTGGTTTCTTATGTTTTTTTTTCGAGGCTGTATGTAGAAAACGACATCGGTTGCAAATGTCGAGTTATTATTGCCAGAATGAACCCAATTCATATCAGCAAGGTTAAAGGCAACGAGTCTAGTTATTAAACTACCATTACATATCAGTTAAGACCTTGACTGGGTGGCACCATAGCCTTGCTTAGTAGTCTGCTAGCAACAAGGATCCAAGCTGATTTCTTCTCATTTCAGTTCGTGCCAATCCAGCTTCTGCCATTTAACTAAGAATGACATTCAAACGTCTTGGCGTGATGCATTAAACATGAAATGAGATGCTAATACTCTCAATCATTTCAGATTAATATTTTCAGTTGCAAATGTCATTCGAGCAGGTGTACCTCTCCAAGACGGCACACAAAGCACCCGGAATATAAAAATTTTTGGCTAGATTTGAGACCATTAAGCGTGTTTGAGAAAGTTTGAAAGTAGGTTAAGCGTACTAGCTGAACATAAACAAAAAACAATGGAACAAAGACATATGAATAAACATTCAAATCCAAAAGACTGTTGGCTTGTTCACACAGCCAGCTCAAATACGATTTCTTGGCATATCTGATTTGATTACGACAGATTTTCTGCAGTCTGAGTAGCAAAAAGCCACACCAAATCACTTTCCAAACGCTTTCCAGCCTGATTAAAATTAGGTCTGTGCACATGATGTCACTGAACAGCTTGACCAGCCAGGTCATGTTTTTTTTTTTCTCATTCAGACGTGGCTGTTCTTAACTAAGCTACTCCTTTCATACTGAGCTTGCTGGGCTGTGTCCTAGTTTTCTTGAGTGCAGATTTTTTGCTGGTTATGCTGCCCCAGGCCAGATGATGGGACGAGGATTAAAAATTCAAATGGCCGTCCTTTGAAGTGGGAGCGGAGGCTTTAAGTCTGGGCCCTGAGGGAACACCAGACGAGTCTGCGCATCGATCCCTGCACAATGTGTCTGACTTTCAGACGGATTTATTTATTTATTTACTCGAGGCAGCTTTTCTGATGCGTGTGATTACAGAGGTTCACAATGAGGTGCCCACATACACAGCCCTGGTTTTCCTTTTTTTTTAAACTCATGTTGGAAAGGTATAAGAGTAGCATTCTAAAATAGTCCCCAAATATTCGGAGGTACCATCATCATCACCATTGCATACAAAAGCTCATACATATAAACATGCATTTGTTCATATAAGATTACTTATATATTATTTAGATATTATGACGTCTGTTAGTTCTCTCCATTAAAACAATTCACATCAAACCATTTTGTTTATGCATTAATGATTTAACTACACAGCAGTTGTTTAGAGAATTGGTGGAATTCCCCCTTTAAGTGAGATGCGACAAGAAAAAACAGATTATACAGATACAGTTTTATACTGAAATTCAGTGTCGGACCATAATCAGATCTTAATCGGTTTTAATCCTTAGAGCATCACCAAATTTTTAATTGCCCAACCAAGGAAATCTACACAGTAGTGGAAAGACTGTGGAGCCATGGATGATTACAGAGGATTGCACTGCTAAGATCAGGTTAGGCCCCCAATGACTAGGTGCTCTGTCATACCATGTCTGATACAAGGAAAGCTCTATGTTGAAAAAAACCATGCAAGGCTGACAGTCAGAGGATATGCACACCAGCTGGCAAATGTTATCACAGACATCTTCAACATCGCTCTGAGCACCACTGTTGTTCCAACTTGCTTCAAAGCCACTACAATCATCCCTGTGCCAAAGAAGTCAGCAGTGCCCAGCCTCAATGACAATCATCCTGTCACACTCACACATATCACCATGAAGTGCTTCAAGAGGCTGGTCATGAGGCACATAAAATCATAGCTGTCCCCTCTCTAGACCCCTGCAGTTTCCATATTGTCCTAACTACTTAACAGCCATGACCACCACCCTTCACCTGGCCCTCACCCACCAGGACACAAAGGACACTTATTTTTGATTGCTGTTCATAGACTTCAGCATTCAAGACCATCATTCCTCAAGATCTGATTGGAAAGCTGAAACTGTTGTGCCTCCCTCTCCAACCGGATCTTGGAGCAACATCTTCAGCATCACTACACTGAGCACAGGCTGCTCAGCCCTCTGTTGTTCAATCTGAAGACCCAAAACTCTGAATTGATGCACAGTTCAAACCACATCAAGTTTGCTTGATATACTACGAAACATAATGTATTTCAAATGTGCTTAACCCACCTTAATTTACCGCTGAAATACACCAAATCCCTTCATTTGAATCATGTGGCCGCTAAGATGCAAAACTGGCCCATTAATTATTACTTAAAATTTGATTTAAGGCATGAGTGTGAGACTCCTTAAATGTAAGCTGTTAATTCAGAACGTTCTATTATTTAAGGGGCAAATTTGAAAAAGAAACAGGAAAAAAGTAGGTTTACCCCTTAATAAACCCTAATCTCGAAACATTTTCAATTAAGGTCATTTTAAGGGTTAAAATGAAGGGATCTGGTTTAGTAGTGATAGTGGGACAGCGGGAATGACAAGATGCCATACAGAAAGGAAGTACAACAGGACCAGCGCAGAAAAAGATATTGTGGTTGATCTCAGGAGGAAACGACGTGATCACTCTTCACTGAACACCAGTGGCTCCTCAGTGGAGATCATCCAGAGCGCCATGTTCCTTGGTGTTCAAATTGCAAAGAACCTCACATGGACCCTCAAAACCAGCTCTCAAAAGTGTCTCTATTTCCTGCAGTGACTGATGAGTATACACCGTCCCCCCCATGCTCACCATCAGAGAGCATTCTCTGTGGCTGCATCACAGCATGGAATGAAAATTGTTCCATTTTGGATGCTGAGAGCTAGAGGGGATAGAGAGGGCCGCTGAGAAGGTTATCATGATCTTTCTCCTCTCTGTCACGCACATTTACACCACACGCTGCATCCGCCAAGCTAGCAGCATTGTGGGTGACCCCACACATCCTTCACACACCCTCTTTCCCTCCTCCTATCTGGCATAGGGTTCCAAAGCATACGGGCCTCCACTACCAGAACAGGAAGCTGTTTCCTCCCCCAGGCCATTAAACTCATCAATTAGAACTGAATCATAACTGTAACCACACACACACACACACACACACACACACACACACACACACACACACACACACA
>JBBPDH010233576.1:0-10274 GCA_037974565.1 Clupeocharax schoutedeni | reverse complement strand
TATGCATGTTCTCCTCATGGTGTGTGGAGTGTGCATGTTCTCCTCATGGTGTGTGGAGTGTGCATGTTCTCCTCATGCTGGCGTGGGTCTCTGGTTACGCCCACAGTCCAAAGACATGCATGTCAGGTGAATTGGGGTTTCTAAATTGACCGTGGTGAGTCCCTACCTCGCATCTGTTGGCCCCAGAATAGGCTTTGGGTACCAGTGACCCTACTAAGGATTAAGCGGTTACAGAAAACGAATGAATGAACGATGAACCCATTTTTTCAGCTTTTGTCATGCATCATGGGTTCCTGTGCTTGTGCTCTGTTTGCTCTTTGTTAACTTCTTGGTGTTCTGCCATGGAGCGTAGGAACATTAAAGAGCTTTATACAGCATTTTTGCTTTAAGTAAAATTTTTTTCCCCCATATTGTCTTCTACTTATCTAATGTTTTCAGCACTGATTCAACTCTATGCATAATTATAAAGCTATTGGGTATTTTAGGATACAACACTCGTAACTGCTATTGTAATAAGATCTGCTATTGTAATTGCTATTGTAATAATAACTATTGTAATAATAACTATTTTTCAGTATGGCATTTATTGTGACAACAAATGAAATCAAACACGTTCAGTAACCAGGGAAACCTTTAAAGAGTGGGATAAAGATCAAATGTGGGAGAACTTGCGTAGGAAGATTATCAGTTCTGAAGTGCATAACCCAAATACAAGTCAGTTTATGTGCAATGTACAGGCATCCAGAACATCGGTGTGCACTTCTTGGAATGAACATGGATTGTTCAGTACTATCTAAGGCTAATAAACAGAAGCAAAGGTGGCACGGAAGCTGAAGGATGGTTTCTTGTTTGCCATTTTTGCCAGGAGCACTGGATGAATGGCATCTCTTGAGTTCTATACAATACAAATGAGCCATGAATAATCTCAACAGTACATCAAAACATGCCAAATGAAAACCTCAGAATGAGCTGGAATGAGCATCTGCTACTGTTTCCCTAGTACTTGTTTCCATTATGACTGGCTTGTATTTCCATGTGTGTCAAGGTCCCCTATGCTGTGGAAGTCTGCCACTCACTGGGGCCTTGTGTTTGGTTCATGGCAACCTCGCTGCTCAGGACCATGTGGCCTTCCCTACTACCTGTGGGCATCTCCTCTGTCTGCTCCCCTGGACCTGGTGTGTTCATGTTGTACAAGCCTCTATCAACTGGAGTGAGCAGCCCATACTGCATGCTGCATGAGGGAGCACTGCTTTGGAGCTGTGTGTAGCTGCTAGGTCTCCTTGTTAAATGCATGGTGTGCCCCTCTGTGATGGCCTGTTAGTGAATACCAGGTGCCATGTTTTGTGTAGGCCCCAATTATCAGGTATGTGTACAGATGGGCTCTAAGACTGAGACAGCCTCAGTGGCATGGACATCATAACTATCCTTGACAAGGCCTTTGTGTGTCCTGTAAATGTTTTATGTGTGGGCCCCATCGGTTGTCTATATATGTTACTATGAGGGCTTTAGACTCTCTGATATGTATTTACTGTAAGGGCCCATACTTGTCTGAGCCATATGTGTGTTTCTCATTGCCCATTGGCTCCGTCGTCTTATCACTTGCTGTATGAGCCAGTGCTTCATCTTCATTTTTGTAGCCTCTTACCTCACCTTGTCACCATTCCCTGCACACCCCTTTTCAGCACTTACCCTTTGCACCAGAAAACACAGTAAATAAAACTGCACGTTTGTTTCACCTTATATTGCCAACTCACCTAGTCTGTTTTGTGCGCTCTCAAATTAGTAGCACTTACAATATGTCACTATCAAAATAAATCTTTTTATTCTGAAATGTAGGCTATTAGTAAGGAGTTGATAGGGCTGATCATGTGATCGCATTTAGCTACAAAAGCATTATTGAGATCAGGTACTGATTCCACAAATTCGATCACGCATGCCACTTCAACTCATTCCTAAAAGTATTAGGATGGAGCTCCATTACTCCAGAGAATGCACTGCCGCTGCTACAGCTCAATGCTGAAAGCTTTTTTGGACCTCTTGACAGCCCTTGACGTTAAATGGTGACTGTAGGCTCATATATGGCTACACTCATTCTATTGGTCAAAGCTTTTTTAAAATTGTACAAGCTTTGTCTGCCCAGCTGAATATCAGTGATGGTAATGTGTTCACTTATTTCACTTATAGGACTGACTGGATAATTTTGGAGATACATGTAGTCCTTTGATTATGACGTTAACGATGCTCACGCCCATAAAAACAAACAAAAAATGATACATGAGTGTTTTGTCTTACATTGTTAGCATCATACTTACGGACCACATGGGTTGGACTGTTAAAAGCATGAGTGTTTTTACCCTCATTATTTCTTCTCTTAATACAGAACAGTGTACAATTATAGTATGTTTGTCATTTTCCTTTTTCTATGGCTTACTTGTGTTTCTTTGCTCTAGATTATGATTTTAAAACCGTGTTAGGATAGATACGTGACTTAGACAAGGGTGTGTTTCGATTTACACCAAAATCCGGCTTATATCACTGTTGTAGGATATAACTGTGTCCCTGTATACCAATATAATCACAATGTGCTGTACATTTTATCAATCTGAAACACCAGGATTTCTGATAGGCTTGGTATATATATGATTCTAGCAGCAGGGTTGGCCTGCTAGAATCATGTAACTCTAATCAGTCTCTGGGGTAAAAGAATGCTTTAGCATTGCTGACAGTTTTCTGACAAACCTTTAAAATGAACTATTGCCTTATTTCCCAATCCTTCCTTCTGTTTGATCTAAGTGCATCTGTTAACCTCACCCATGTTACAGTACCTGTGTCTTGATTCCTCTATTTAGTGAGGCCCGGGGGAGGAGGGGTTTCCCTTTTGAGTCTTGGCTTCTCTTAGCATTTCTTCTTCATGCTCATAGAGTTTCATAGAGTCTTGGTTCCTTTCAGTGGTTCTTGCTCATGCTTGTAAAACGTTTTCTTTTCCTTCTGAGTCTCATTTCCTCTCGGTGGTTCTTTCTCTTTTATTAGGTAATCAATGACCTAATAATCGTTGTGTAAATAGTGGAATACAAATAAAACTGAACTGAATTATAATAAACTACTAAGCATTTGCATACAATAGGCTGAGGATCAGTATGAGCCGGACCAGCATCAGTGGTTACCTTGTTCCATAAACTTTAAATCCATCAAAACCTGAACCAGCACACACCTTTACATTGTGAGCACCATCTGTTACACCAAATGTGTCAAAGTAGATTGCTGTCCACAGTCATGATTTTGAGAGCAGGCAATGGAGAACAAAAGCATGTCTGGCTTTGAAGGATCTGCTTTTGATAGAGCAGGGAAAAAAAGAACCATGCAGGGCCACGGTCCTCCTTGTGCTGGAGAGAAGAATAGCATTCCTCAATCCTAACCGGAATGCGCTGTGCTCACTGACATTTCTCTCCTTCCTCTTCTTTCATAACAGCTGGATTTTTCTTTTCAGTGGCTTCATGTGCCATAAATACAGCACTATAGAGAGAGGCAGATCATTAAAAGGTCTCTGTCTTCGACTCCTTCTCTGTTTCCCCAGCTGCTTTCCTCTCCGTGTTCTCTTGGTGGGCATTTTATGTTAAGCTTTGGAAACTTTATTTACAGAATTAGTCTGGAAGTTGTTTGCAATTAATCAGCAGTGGCAGACACAATGGCTGGTTGTAGAAAACAAACTTAAGCAAAAACCAAGGCTGGAGAAAAGAATGAAAGGAGAGAAAAAAAAAAAAAAAAAAGATGGTATGAATCCCCCCAGAGTGATAAATGAGGTACATTCATCTTGGGCAAATTCATAGCCATCCTCCCTTCACAAGCAGCAGAAGGGAAAGCGTGGCGAGTGGGAGAAGGACGGGCATTCGCTTGACCTCCGGTTTGTTTAATCTCTGCCTATTTGCATGAAAATGTGCTTTATCTGCTGGTTGACATGGCAAAATAGAAATGCAAAAATAAGCAAAAATCTTTATTCCATTTCGCTGGTGGCCTTGCCTGATTAATTTTTCATCTACTTCCATTTTAAAAGTATGATCTTCCATTTAGTTATGCTGATGCTGAGCATTTCAAGAGTCAATATTTGTGCTGCTACTATAATTGGTAGCAACGTGGTGCACCGCAGGCGTATCTCGGGCCCGACTCGAGGCCGTGACATCACGACTGGTTAAATAAATGAAGACGGATGAGTTATGCTTACTGGCCCGTACAGAGTCACCGATGGATGTATGCAAGTTTTAATCAAACTATGAACTACGAAGTGAAGGTGTACAATAGCAAACAAACTGGTAAGTTCGCCTGAGAAATGGTAAAATGTACATTGTCTATGCTGACTGTCCAAACCAGCAAAACACAGTCCTGGAATGCAGAGATATTGCAGCAGTGCAGGCAGTGCTATGGTTCATATTGGTTCATCTTCACATACTCAAATATTAGTGCAATTGCTCTCAAGTAACGTGTTATTGGGGTAAATGGGGCATTTGGCTGATGCTCTTATTCATAACAATGTACAATCATTAGTTACAGAGACAGTCTCTCTGGAGTAACTGAGAGTTAAGTGTCTTGCTCAAGAACACAATGGTTTGAACCTGCAACTTTTTGGTCAGCAAGTTCACAGGCAGGTGTTTTACCCACTAGGCCACTACCACCCCATATCACCCCATTATTCATAATTAGTATTCTGTATTAACACTAACGTGCACAACAGCAGTGAGTTTAGGTATGTTGAGGCAACAGTCAACTTGTCGAAAATGCTTCATGTGTTCAGGCAAATGGTGAAACAAACAAACAAACGTCTTGAAAACACACTAAAATGTCTAGAGAGAGGTAATCAGCTCTGAAGATTAATAACACTGCTCACTGCTCAGTAACAAATCAGCTCAGAACAGCAGACTAGACAAAAGGGATAATTTGGGAGCAAAACAGTCCCCCCCCTTATGCCAAATGTGCTCAATCAGTCAAAACATGTTTGGTGTATGAAGTTTTTTTGCATTTGCACTGGTGCTACAAACCTAATCTAGCTAACAATTATTGAGAGTTTCTCAACCTGAACCTCGAGTTTAAGCTCAAATTCACAATCGTAATCTACGAAGTCATGAATGAAGGCTGCCTAATGTTAAATCATCTCCCACATAATTTACTGTTTGTTTATTATTATTACAAAATTGGCTTGCAGTGGCGGCATTGCAAATAGCTGCAATGTACAAATAAGCCCAATAAACCACAAAAACTTTTATTTCATGCCGTCAGCATCCTAAACAACAGTTTCTATGAGTATTCTGATGTATCAAAGTATTCATGAGACAACTAATTTCTATAATAATGAATGTCAATCCTTACATAAGCCTATTACAATACATACTGAATTACACAGAATTACACTGTCCAAAAGAAACTGGCTCATCTATTGTTTCTTCGGAAACTAAGGGATTTAGTAGGGAATTAATGAAGATGGCTCTATTTGTGGATTGTAGAGGTCAGGTACTATTGGTGGCTGATTAGATAGAATCACATCTCTCTGAAGAACTCCACAGCCCACTAATAATGAGCTTTATACCCCTCTAGCTGGCTCCTGGCACTGGACATATTGTCATTAGGTGGGATTCAAAGTAATGAAAGTTTATACTCCATTGTGCAAACTACATGCCTAAATAATCAACACTTGCCCTCTAACAGGGTGGCTTAGCCATGATTTGCATAAGTGAATATGATTGAGTACTCACTGTCCTCCTCTGTTTGGAAAGTGACCTCACGGCTCTCCTTCTTGCCCTCCGGATTGGCCAGCGCTAGGCGTACATGCACCAATCGGAATGGGGGGAGGTCTCTGAGTGTGAAGCGGGAGGTGTTCCTCTCCACTGACAGACACTCACGCACAGTGGCGTTGTTGCCACCCGACCCACCCCCAGTTGCTGTTGAGTAACGGTAGCATAGCGACAGGGAGTAGGTGTGACACCGCGTCAGGTTGTAGCCCAGTGGCTCCCACTGCAAAACCAACTGACGGGACTGAATCTCCGAGGCGGTCAAACCACGGAGCGGACGCATGGGTTCTGAGGGAGAAAGATGGACAGGGGAGAAAATAAACATAATTGAATATAATATTGCATCCTTTTTTTCCTAAATTGACTGTGTACACAAAATGCAAAATGACTGAAATACACAAACATTACACTTTGTCAGTCCTTAACACCATGCAGACGAACAGAAAGAGGAGTGAAACAGAGAGAGGGAGAATGTATGGGCAGACGGAGGGAGGGAAAGAGGAGAGAGAGGAGGTGAAAAAGGAAAGGGGGAGAAAAGAAAAAAGGTAGGAAAGGAAGGAGGGGAAAGAAGAAAGAGTGGGAACAAGGAAAATGGGAGAAAGAGAGAGAAAGAAAAAGAGAAGGAGGAGGGAGAAAAAAGCAGCTGTGACAGAAAGATGGAGTGCAAGAAGACAGGGCAAAAAAAGGGGTTAAATAAATAGAGAATATAAAAAACCGGAGAAGGAGGGAAAGAGCGAGAGACAGAATGACTGTTTCTGTCAAGATAAGATTTTAGTCATCATGCTGCTGATTTGAAGCAAGCACAATGGTCTGGAAAAAATAGACAGCATTTCAATAAAAGAAAGGAAATATAAAGAAAAACAGAGATTCCTCTACTCCTTCAGTAAATACATTTCTCTCTGTATGAATACATAATCATCTTTGTGCATTTCATTGAATTGCATTGTTTATCCATTATGTGTGTGTGCGTGTGCGTGTATGTGTTTGTGTGTTTGAGAGGGTGTAATTAAGCTAATATCAGAAATAGACAGATCGTATCAAATAATACTGGCCTATTTCTGACATTAGCTTAATTACACACAAACACACAGACACATACAAACACAAAGAAACACACCGTATATATCCTAAAGCAGGGGTGAACTCAAGTCCTGGACGCTGTGATCCAGCAGGTTGTGGTGATTTCCTCGGCAGTTAATTGTCAAGTTTAGTGAATGTGTTTAAGGAGAACCACCATCAAACTGTGCTGGAGACCCCTGTCCTAAAGTATCCTGACAGGCTATCGTCTATTATGCTCCAACAGCTTGATTAATCTCCTTTGCCAATGAAACAAGACACTCCGGATCAGCGACACATGAGTCTACCATCACTGTCACCATTCTCAGTGCTAGTTTTCTGTTAGATAGGTATAATGGCTGATGGGTATAAATGGATATTTTTAGATAACGCTCTGCCTGATATACCACAATGGATACCATAACAGTGTTACCGCTGAGCTGAGAATGGTCCACCAACCAAATAATATGTGGTCCAGAAATGAGGCCAGGGGAGAGGTTGGGGGAAGGCTTACAGTGTGATCAGCACATAGAAGTGAAAAGTAGATGTTTCTAATAAAGTGCCCAGGGAGCATATGAGGACTACATTCCAACAAAGGTATGAAATTTTCAATTGTGCAGTCAAAAGAGTCAGCAGCCTAAAATATTTTCTACAGACCTACATCCCTACAGCATGCACTCACTGGCGGTAACATGGTTTAAACATTGTGGGGTTCTTTTCCAATGAAATATGCATTTTGCTGTTTGGGGGAGAGACATGGACAAATGAGCAGGAAACAAAGGTAAGGATATTCAAATGATTAATCATGTATAAGAATCTATGAATAATTTACGAATCATTCCTGAAATTATGCATTTATACAAAATGATATAATATGAATGATCATTCATTATTATTCAACTTGAATACATAAAGGACTTAAAGCTTTAGGGAGCTTCAGAGACCAGATCAGACCAGGCTTGTCATTCAAATGACATGTCACTAGCAAGTACAGATCAAATTGTAATGAAAACAAAAATGGCTAATAAAGTCTAAACCTCATTCTGCGCTGGTCTACAGCCAACAAAAGGAGTGAAAATACACATATGTGGAAACAGCACATTGTTTCTAGGTCTTACATGCCTAAAACTGCTAGTTTTCCAACTGTTAAATAGAACTTCATTCTCACTAAGCAGTGTCATTACCAAGCTGAGTGCAGCTTTAATTTCTGGGGAGGCTAATGACCCAATGCCTTCCCATAGTTAGAGCCAATGAGAGCACTTTTTTGTTTTTCCAGAAAAGTGCACACACACAGGCTAAATGTTTGGGATTCTGGTCAAATGCACTGTTTCTTTAAACACATTATAAATACCTGTAACTGGCATTATCATAAAATAATACTGGGGACATCAGCTGATGACTTCAGACAGAATTGGATTCAAAACATAAGGATGAAGGTCAGATTCAAAACAGATTCAAAATTCTGGGTCAGACTTGCATCATGTATGGACCAAAATTTCAGGCGCAATCAAAGCTCACTCATTCACTCATATTCACATGGACACAGACTTATCCACTCACATCCACGGAAACCGTTGCAGTCGTGCGCATCCACATGTTTAAACGCAAATGACAATGCCCTCTGAAATCTATAGTCCTTCATGAAAAAGGCAGGAAAACAGCACAAGAAAAGAATTGAGCAGAGACCGGAGTGGCAGAAGTGAGGAATAGATAACGAGAGATAAAGAGAAGAGGGAGGGGCAGAGAATGGAGAAGGATGTCTCTTGCGCTTTAAATAAAACACCACTTGAATGTTTATTTAATGAAGGCTCTTCATAAACCCTGAACAAATCATGCAGAATATTCATACAGTGACATGGTAAACACATGCATATGAAAGTTGTACAGTTCAGCTAAAAGAATTAAATTTGGTTAATAAGGTCAAAATAAAATAAAAAGCTTTAACAGTAAAACAGCCTCTATAGGGATCAAATGAAATGCATTTTTTGATCATTTCACGGCATAACTTTGATTTATTTGCTGAATTTAACATACTGGGGGAAAAAGTGTAAAGTTGTGCCTTTGTTTTAGTTCCCTTCCTCCTCCCTAGCTCATCCTTTCATGCTCCTCACCTGGCCTCAGTTTGCTCTTTGTTCTATTGTGACAGTAGGCCACCAGCCCTGCTGCATAGGGTGGCAGGCACTCACCAAGCCCTGGCCGAGGTGCTGAATGGACAGCTCCTGGCTGCTTCCAGAGAGAACTTGAGAACCTTTCAGCACCTCTGTGGCAACATGTTCTTTCAGCACATGGAAAGGGGTAGACTGGCTTAAACCTGGTGGCAATTTACCTGTTCACCATCAAACAGGCAATGGAATACTATGAAAGGGGCCTGTGACTGTGTTGAGGCAAGAATGCACTTGCAAATCACAGGTTGTCCTCATCTCCATTACAGCCATAAGGACATACACCCACAGGATAGTGCCCACTCCAGCTACCTACACCAGGACTCCCTAGTCGCGACCTCTTACAGCTTTTCTGCACAATACTTGACGCTAATCCACAGCCTCAATGTGTGAACAGTAGTGCTTGGTGGCGCTCCCTGGTTGCTCATTGGATCTCTCTCCATATTTATTTTGCCATTCTGTTTCTCATTTTTGGCATTCCTTTGTATTTTCAGTTCATTATTATGGGCACCACAAACTTTCTCCATCAGTTTGCCAGTTCTGTCAACTTGGGCTTAACCCAGTCACACTTGTATCCTCCCTCCTCTCAGTCATTATTATCCGAAACTATTACACAAGCCACAATGTTTTATGATGTTTTGTTTTTCTCCTGTTGAATACACAACAGCAAATTGCCATTTATTTAGAAGTGTTTCCTTCATGTAGGATATTTACATGTAGGAGTTTTCCTTTTCTTCTGATCCACAGCGGTGAACTTGTATCAGACACACAGTAGTGCTGAATGTTTGTGAACCCTTTCTCTCAATTCTCTGAATATTTACGTAATCTGACCTAAGGCAGCAGTTGAAAAAGGCAATAAAACAAATAAGATAATCACATATATTTTACTTTATTCTAGTGCTGGGCCGTTAACGCGAGACTCTTATTGTGCGATTAAAAATATTGCCATTAATCTATTCACAAATTTGGGTTGGTAGCTGGGTCTACACTACGCAAGCTATGATGACTTTTTAGCGCGGATTTACTCTCTCTGTCTATCTCTCTCTTTCTCTCTCTGGTTCGTGTCTTTTCCGGATCGAGGCCGTTATAAACCTGTCTGTCTCTCTCTCTCTCGCTATCTCTCCCTTTCTCTGTCTCTCTCTCGTTCGTCCGATCATCTCTCTCTCTCTTTCTCTCTCTGGTTCGTGTCTTTTCCAGATCGCGGCCGTTATAAACCTGTCTGTCTCTCTCTCTCTCGCTATCTCTCCCTTTCTCTGTCTCTCTCTCGTTCGTCCGATCA
>JBBPDH010233567.1:0-12079 GCA_037974565.1 Clupeocharax schoutedeni | reverse complement strand
TTTTTTCCACTATCAGCCCTGTTATCAGCTTTCAGCTTTCAGTGCAATAAACTTTGTTTAAACTGCCCAGTTGAACTGATACTTAACTAGAGCTAAGCTAATCATGGGGCTAACAGACTAAAAGACAACAGGCCAAACGGCTGTATGGCTTTGCGTAGATCGTCCCTGTTGGATCTGCATTCAACTACTGCTGAGGTACTTCTGAATGAAACCCAGATCCTGTGGTTTGGATCCTGGTGAAATCTGCTGTATCCTTTCGGGTTGTCGGTGGTTTTTAAGGTTCTGAAGGTTCAGATTGCAGAGAGCATTGCTTTCTCTTTTTCTCTTGACCTTGGCACAACCCACGCTTCTGCAGAAGGTGCTGAAAGAAGGGCTGGAAAACACGTTCCTCTGTTTCTTCCGTTCTCAAGACACTATCGTATAGTGTTGCCTATTAAGGTTCTCGAAGATTCAGTTCTGATCGAGTGTTTGGCCCAGTCCGATCATGAGGGGCACAAAAATGGCCCGGGACTTTCTCCAGCAGCTGTAGATGGAAAAGTGTGGTTACTGCATGCTGAGGTCCACGTCTTGGCTGTTGTTTCGGGTGGGCAACATTGTGGGGACGCTGACGTTGGTGTGCAGAGGTCTATGTCTCGCCATCATTTGTGGGGTGGGGGGGGCACGTTTTTAGTCTCTGCCGTCGTTGTGGGGAGGTGGGGTTGGAGACAGGCCGATGTCTGTGGATCTGACGGCTGCTCTGGACTTTCCCAGAATGCACCTGGCAGTCATTTATGAAGAGCTCAGCAGAACACTGAGGGGAATTCTGGTATTTTTTAAAAATATTTTTGCGTAATTAAATAGTCACTATGTAAAAAAAAAAGCATTTAGAGTGTGTTGGTGTGAAATTATGTTCTAGAGAACACAGTGGTGGTGAATGGAAACAGACGTCTGAAGAGTTTAAAGCCTCTAAAAGCTTCCTCATGAAAAGGTGTTACATCGAATACACTGCCTCACGCTTGAGATACTGGTTTGAGGTCCGTTGTAAATAGGCTTTATATTAAAAAATATTCATTCCGTTCACGGTGCGGAAATTAGACCCCTTAGAAGGATTTTGCTTCACTGGTGGGTCTGGATAGTAAATAAAATGGCTTTTTATTTGTGTTTTTTAACCCCTTATATATCATGTATATTGTATGTATTTTAGATAATGTATAATATATATGATTATGTAATTAATCATATACATTATACACAATAACTGCACAATTTGAGCCACTCTGCACATCATTTGCACTACATGTACGTTGTATATTTAACGTTTTATTTTGCTATTTGTTTATCTTTGAATTGAATCTCATTGTATTGTTTTCAGTGACAATAAAGTAATTCTGTTCAGTTCAGTTTTATGCACACAGAGACTGTTGTGTGGATTTAAACTAAGTAAATGCAGCATCAGTGCAAAAAACACTGTGAAGAGCATGCCAAGGCAGCATGTGCCGACATAAGCTTAAACCATATAGCATTGGTGACCAATCAGAAGCCTTGGAGGTGGAGCATCATTACCTGTTTCTGGTAGAAAAACAACTATAGCGCAAAAAGTAAACCACCAACCGCTGTTCCGACCGGGGAGTATTCCATGAAACAGGATTAAGGGAAAGTCTGACTTACTTTCCCTTGAAATAAGCCAAACTTTCCCTTAATCCTGTTTCATGGAATACCCCCCAGGTCTCGTCCAAAACTGGTGCCGACGTTGGCGGCGGGCGCAGGGCAGAGACAGTGCCTGTGTTGAATGTAACAGCATCCGAAACTGACTCTGACGTCTATGCCCTTCATACTGGATATCTCTCTCTCTACTCTATTCTAAAGTCTCTCGCCCTTCATACAGGATGGACAGTAACTCCGGGCATGAGTATAAACATACCAACACTTCTAACGCGGTTGAGAGCCGTAGTATACGATGAGTGGCGCACAGTATAACGCGAAATGGTCCGGTTTTCAAAATCTTCGTTTTTCCTTTCCACACGCAAACACAGAAACGGAATTTTCAAAAATCGTCACTTTGGCCAGAGTTTTTAAAAACCTACCTTTTCACGGACCCAAAACGCCGTTTACGTGTGGATGAAAAGCCAAAACGTATAGAAAAACCTTCGTTTCCAGAAATACCCATGTACGTGTGGACAGGGCCTGAGTCTGGCTTTTTAATGTCTGAGTGGTGTTTGTCTTCTTGTCCCACCATTTGTTGTTCCCATGCCATTCTGCTTCAGCCACTACTTCCAACAAGCATCTAGCAATGCTGTCACATGCAGATTCGACACATTAACATGGTGAAAAGGTGTAAGGCTTTGGCTTTGGTTGCTGTCAACCACTGATGACCTATTTGTGGTGACTCTGAGTTTTCCCTCTGGTGTCTCCAGCATTGTGTGTTTGTTGCTTGGGACTCTGAGCAAGTGTTCATTGCTGTGTTGACACGTCGTAGCAACTGGGCTAATCTTTATGTTAAACGGCTGACAGTTTTGTGGCAACAGCATGTGGCTTTTTTTGATGAGCTCCCCACAGCCCCCGACTGCTCCATGCTGTTTTAATATGTTGATGCTGCTCTTGTTTATTGCGTTGTAAAGACTCCTTTTATCGCTGCATCATTGCTGTCAATCATTTCAATCTACTTTGGTGCAGGTCCATTGCCGGGTGTGAGAGATGAGGAGGACAATGGAAGGGACTCGTGAAGCGATGAGACGGTTGTCAAATATCCAGTACAGTAACCCAGAGCTTTTCATGGGGTTACGTTCCAAGAGCCCCCGTGTATAGTGAAAAAAACTGCGTCCTTGTGTTTTGGTAAAAAAAATAAGACTAAAAACGCCTATTTTTATTTTGTAAACCCTAAATATGCCCCCCATTCTGCTCCCAGAAAACTTTAATTTCATTTTAAACTCTCTGAGTAATCCAAGATTTTGTTACATTTCTAGATTTAATTTGATTGAAATCCTATTTATTATCCATGTACTTTTATTTGAATTTTTTCCTAATAGTCTCCTAATATTAAAGGTGTAACTGATGAATAATATTTGTTTGTTTGAGCTTGAACCATGAGTCGTTTTGGCCTGAATGTGGGTCTGCAGTGGGAATATAAATCTACCAAAGCAGGAAATCAAACCAATCAGAGCAGGAGCCCATGGTGTGAACATTAAAGATAAACATTCCCACTTGCTGGGGAAATACATTTCCGTTAGCTAATGACAACAAGACCCTCGTTTGCTTGTTTTTCTTGTGGTATCAGTTAGGACTGGAACTCTAGAAGATGAAGTTCCCGGCAGAAGAATCTGGGGTCAGGTTTTAGATAGAGTGGATGGTTTTTGGCAGATTTGCCCACAATCCAGCACCAAAACAAGTTCTGGGTAGTCCTCTCGAGACTTTTTATCATCATGACTTTAAAGAAAGAGAGCACAAGCAAACAGGACACTACCGGTCAAAAGTTTGAGAACACCCCAATTATTTTGTTGTTTGTATTGAAATTCAAGCGGTTCAGTGTCTCACTGTGTCTTCACAGTTCTTCCAGCTCTGCTGCTGAAGTTCCCATAAGTGTGTGTGTGTGTGTGTGTGTGTGTGTGTGTGTGTGTGTGTATGTGTTTGTGTGCGTGTGTTTGTGTAGCTCATAGGCTGCTCTGCTTTCACTCTTCTGTCCAGTTCATCCTAAAGCAGCTGGATGGGGTTTAAGTCTGGATACTTCTGGCCCCTCCATGTTCTCCACCTTGTTCTTGTTTCTAAGGTAGTTCTGGGAGAGCTTGGACTTATGTTTAGGGACACTATCTCGCCAGACCAACTCGGCCCAAACCAGAGGAACTGCATGGAGCTCCAGAATTATTTCCCACTTTTGGGAAACCTCCCCATTTTTAAACCTCACAGTTCAGCTCTGTCCTTTCTACCATTTCATGATCTTCACTGGACTGGACTGTTTGAATTTCCATTTTTTATAAAAAAAAAGCCTTTTGACCGGTAAGGTATGAATTTTTTTTGGCGTTTCTACTGAAAAAATTAGACAATAGTTGGATGTAATATATGACAAAATATCCATGATTTTTTCAAACCATTTAGTTGTGTTAGACATAGTCATTACTGAAGCCCAATATCATAGCGAACACGTGGCACTGTTACACGCTCAATAATATTACAAGAGTACATTTTAAACTGTTCCTGCAAACGCGACCTTCTATAAGGTTAAACAGTATTCAAATTACAATTATTACAAGCGTACCACACTAAAATATTTATTCTGGACTGTAAGATGAAATATCTCTATGGCAGTTTGTCAGTCTTGTGAAAGTCCACAGAAAACGAACCCACCGGTTGCAGCGATTCGTGGGTGTGACGAGATTTTGTTCCACCTGCCGACATGAAACTTTACCTTTCATTACACTTTCATCTCAGACACCGGAGCTCCTGTGTTCATACACTGGGCAAAAAGAGCTTAAGTGGGATTCTTAGCGTGTATAAAGACTCACTCGAGACCAAGTGGATTTCTTGTGTATTGTTACAGAGAGGTTTTCCCTGCACTTGAAGAAACCGTTGAACCCAGACTTGGTCAGGTTTCTTGCCTACTGAAAAGTCAGTTCTGGAGTCAGATAAAAGTCCTTAGGCTGAGAGAGGCCTGCGATGAAAGGCCCTCCTTTACTTATACGTCAGTTTAAAAACTCCACGTATCATATGGCCATGATATCCTGTTTCAGGCAACCATGACCTCAAATTTTAGAATGAAACCAGAAACGTGAGGTAAGTCTTGATTACTTCACGCCGGTCTTTTTTGAGGCACTGCATGGTGCGAGCTCTCTGTTGGAGCGGGATTAAATTATGTGTGATAAGCACTGTATATAGCAAATCTGCGACAGCCCTGGACACGACACTCTGAATATATGTGTCCGAGCTGGCAGCCAGTAAAGGTCTCTGGGTAAACATCGTCTAAAATTAAAGGAGCCCTTTTATCTGAGTTTAATTGAGCATCTGTCCCTGAGCAGAACAGCGGCGGAGCTGCTTATGAATCAGATTTAGCCTTTATTTGATTGTAAAAATACAAGGTCCCACAAGGGCAGCTTGGAAAACCATTGTCGTGCCTTTCCGGGGGCTCTCGCGGCGGCATCCCAGGGGTGTGCTTGACTTGTAACAGTGCCGTATCACATCTCGTGCCCCTATAACTCTCAGTGACATGAATCAGATGGCTGATCCGTGTTTCATCAACGTTACATTTATGTGATAGATTTAGCGCTCGCTCGCCAGCTAGAGAATGAAAAGAAACAATGTTGCGTTATCAAAGCCACTCAACTATTCTTAGCAGATGAGCACTGCGTCCCATCCGTGAGTTCTAGATGGCGCCCCTACCCTTGTAACTACTGGCCAGCTCGGCCACTGTACGCCTCGTCACCAGGAATGCTGCCTTCCATAGTGTTTTTGTGCCGCAAGCTTGAAGTCTGGAAGCTCAGCTCAGCTCAGCCGCTGCCCAGTGTCCCTGGGAACAGCTGAGCAGAGGAAGGTTCAATGGCGTGCTCTCACTTCAAAGGCATCCTGCTTTCATCCGCACGAGATATGGTTCAGGAGAACGCGAGGCAGCGTACGCCTCGCAGCCGGGCCTCTAATGCCCCGAGCAGTTGTGCATTCGTTGTGTCCCATAGCATGTAATCCTTTTGTGACATCACTGTCAGTTTGTCCCCCTCGTAAAACCACTCAGCGTTCTATAACTGTCCTCGGCGAGGGAAACAAAACGAAGGGCTTTTCGCAATACAGTGGCTGAAATCTACCAGAGGCGATTAGCATGATTTAATGGGTTCATAAAGCCTTCTAGCTTTCACTCGGTAGTATAATTTGATGCTCCGTCGTACTTTTGCATTTGTTTACAAAGTTATCAAAAACAACCTTCAACTTCTCGAGTGCGCTTTGCGTAGATAAATCTTGCGCAAAGGTACCGTCTTCTGCTGCGAGGCCGCGAGGGGAAAATAGCTCATGGTCATGGCGGCTGGCCTCAGTAGGCATGCGTTATTGTTCGGTGCTAATCCCTCTGTTAATACAGCTGTTTCTATTTTGAAATGCTTACTCACTCACTTTTCCCCCCTCACAGGCTCAGCTCAGTCTTAGTCATTATTTTTTCTAAACCTGTTTTTTTTTTTCTCGTGCTGTTTGTTGCTGTAGACCCAAAACAAATCTGAACCTCTCTCACAGCCACAGCGGAGAATTCCAGCCCATTGTCTGTGGTTTGAAGCTGAATGCGTGCTCTATCTTGGGCTTTATTTAGCTCCTCTGGCATTTGCACTCCATTCAGACTCTCTGCCTTGTCAGGGATTGCTCTAGAGAGATCACAGCGGGTCGGTGGATCACTTCACAGCGGAAGATGATGCCCATTATGACCGGATTGTAATTGAAAAGCAAATTTCCAAAACTCAGTCAATTTTTTGTAATTTTTTAGGGAACTATTGGCATTTTTGTATATGACCTCATTATGTGCAATAGTATAACCAACCAATACTCACTCAGTCCTGCATAAAACATGGTCCAAAACTCACTCAGTCACTCGCAGAGTTAGTTGCCAGTGCTACTTACTAACCCAGTATGTTTACAGTTTTTATGGCGTTAGCTGTCATTGACTCTATGCCGTGTCATGTAGTCGGATATAAATATTGAACTTGAACATCGTTTTGTGACATTGAATATCAATTTACTTAAAAATGGTTAGATTTTTTAAATCAATTTTTGTCCAAACTTAAATGTGCTTTAGAAACAGTCATTGAAAAACTATTATAAAATTCCAATTAAAATTGATTTCCTGTAAGAACTGCTTTCCAATAGATAAAACAAGTAAAACATGAAAAAAGTGAGGTTTGAAATTTGCTCTTTAATTATAACAAAAATATAAGCCCAGTTCAAACTAAAGCTCTGGTTCTGTGTCCAATGTGTGAAAAAGGAAAGATTCTGCTGTATCTATGATCAGGACGTAAACAAAGTCAGTAGTTTAATGTGAAACAGCGTCTTTTATAGAAATGGACCCGTCTAGGGTGTTTCTGTGTTGGCCCTGTGACCACTGGGACGGGCTCCAGCACCTCTGTGACCCTGGAGAAGGATAAGTGGTTCAGATAGTGGCTGGATGTGGATAGATGGACTCACAGTGGTGTGATAAGAAGGAAGCAGACATCTGAAGAGCTTGTGCCTGTTACAAGTCAAATGCCTGTAAAAGCTACCTCACAGAAAGCTACTACATTAAATGGTAAATCAAACATGTTGGCAAAAATGACCTTCACAGACACTTTCTTTCAAAGACATAACACTATTTTATCAGTTGCAAGGTCTGTTGCATTATGTTGCCATGGTTATAATAGAGGAAACCTTGATGGACCACATGCATATAGATAATAAAGTGAAATTTTTGAAAAATTCTGATTAAGGATTTTAAACCAATGATCTGCCAGTACCTGAATAGCTCTCATATCATTGCGCATCAAATAACCCCCAAAAAACATAGATCTACATGGATCTTTGTGTTTCAGCTGAGAACCTCCTGCTCTTGACTGTGACAGTGCTGGGTGGGTATCTGTGCTGCTACAGCTTTACCCTTTAATAGGGTGTAAAGTGCAAATCTGAGATTGTTTTAGTCGGCATTTTCTCTGTGTCCACAGTTTGAGTGGTTTGACTCATCCTCAGCCTGTAAATGTCATTTTAAGAACCTGCGAACGTAAGCAGGGTATTAACGGCTTCGGCCCCTGCAGTGGTTCTCGCCAAACTTGTGTTCTCCTCTCTATCTATCTCCCTCTCTCTCTCTCTCTCACACACACACTCTCTCTCTCTGTGTCTCTCCCTCTCTATCTCTCTCTCTCTCTCTCTGTCTCTCTCTCCCTCCCTCTCTTTCACTCACTCACTCTCTCTCTCCCTTTCTCTCTCTCTTTTGCTCTGTCCCTCCCGCTCTCTCACTCACACTCTCTCCCCCTCTCTCTCCCTCTCTCTCTCCCTCTCCCTCTCTCTTTCTCTCTCTGTGTCTCTCCCTCTCTCTCTCTCTCTCCCTCCCTCTCTCACTTACTCACTCACTCTCTCTCTCTCACACTCTCTCCCTCTCCTCTCTCTCTGTGTCTCTCCTTCTCTCTGTGTCTCTCCCTCTCTCTCCCTCCCCCTCTCTCTCTCTCTCTCTCTCTCGTTTTCTCTGTGAGAACATGTGTAAGTGATATTGAAGTCCGTGGGCGGATGAGTTTTGCTGCACCAAGTTGGAAGGTGTCGCTCATGCATTCCTTTGCACCGCCTTTGAAACCGAAGAGGCTGATCTGGGGGAACCCGCCTCCTGTCAGCATAGCAATCTGCCTGCCACTCAAGACACTCCTGCCCTGCAGATGATGACCACGAGTCCAGATTAGCCTGGTGGACAATATAACAAGTGCTTGAATAAGTGAGATATTGATTAATTGATTACAGAAACTTTGGAAGTCTTAAAATTTGTGGTTCGTGAAATGACCACCCAGACACTTTCTATGAGACAGTTGCTGTGTCGACTGTGAATTGTTGAAACATAATCAGGCTTATTTAATAAGAGTCAACAGATCAGTTTTACCTCTCACCTCAGGTTAGATAAAATATTATTCAATTCAGTTCATTTCAGTGTTATTTATATCCTCCTCCTTTCTGTCCATTTTGGTGAACATTTTGTTCTTTAACAGGTATTTGGAGATTCCCCATCAAGCCCTATAGTGTTCTGTAGAGGAGATCCTGGGCTCCAGTAATGGTCCTGTGAGGGTTTGCATACTGGAACAAGGACTGCAATGCCAAGACATACATGAGAAGCACAAAATGAAAGATGTTCCTCTGCAGAACCAAAAAGAAAACCAGGACTATCACAGCTAAACTATCCAGAGGAGGTCCTAGGACTTCTAGGATATTCTTGGATAATTCACTGTTGAATTAAAATACAGGTTTCATTGTACTTGCAAGCAACAAAAGAACAGAAGAGTGATATCAAATGTTATTGTTTGGATCAAGTTGAATATGTTCTTGGGATAAAATCACGTTTTTCATTTTCTAAATTCAGTTCTATTTTCACACGGAGCTCGTCCTGTCGTCCTCTACAGTGGATATGCTGGGAAATTAAAAAGAAATTTAAATTGTATGGTGTTTTAGGCACAAATAAACAGGAAATTACACAAAAAAATAAATTGTAAGGCCCTTTTTTTCTTCGGTTCTCAGGAGCTTAAAGCGCCCAGGTCCAGGTCAGAGCCTCTAGTGAGTAAGACAAAGGCGACAGAGGGGAGGAAAAACTCCCTCAGTTTGAGACTCATAAGATGAACCTATTCTTCTCAGGTCGACCCAGAGAGAAAGAATATAGTGTCTTTATTGAGATGAATAACAAGAGAGGGTTTCCTCCTTGTATTCAGTGTTCTGTCATGCAGTTTTTTTTGTGAGTGGAAAATTATTATACACAATTGTGCTACATTGTGTATTTCTGAGTAGGGTAGGGTGTCAGGTGAGCATTTTCTCTCCATGATCGTGGAAAGTGGTGGACAGGGGAGGTGAAATGTGATATCAGCGGTGCATGGTGACGGCACTGAAGGTGGGGCTCCTGGTGAATCAAGTGTTCGAAGCATTGGTGCTGTCGTCATGAGACTGTGAGTTCCAAGAGTCTAAGACAGTCTTGGCTCAGTTCTTTAAATGGGTAGAGTGGCCTTCCCCCTCCCCCTCCAATGCTCGGTGTAATCCTAGCTAATGCCAGTGTTTGTTAACTGACAGAATTGGCCAGCGTTCAAAGTGTGAGAGGACACAGTGACTGGGATTTGGTAGAAGCTCATGGCTAAGTTTTTTTTTAATTACCTGCATAATTATAAACAAACTCTGATCACCTCCTCCTCAGCTCAGACAAGTTTAGATGTTATTTGTATCGTCGCCTGCTCTCCTTGGCGTCCTTTTCGGCCGGGCCTAAAGAAAGTGGCGCTGTGAAGTCTTTCGCCTATCTCTCCAGTCCTGACACCTCTCTCTCGCTCGTGAAGATTTGTGGGGTATTAAGCTACAAAGCGACACCCTATCAGGAGGCGTGACCTTGTTTTTCTACTGTGATGCATTACAAGTCGGTTACTGTCTGAAACAGAGCCCGGCTCCTCTCTGGATTATCTGCCCAGTGGAGCCTCACACGTCTATGCCAGGTGTTGGCTGCATAAATTATCCGCCACATGCTTTTCCTGCGTTGGCCAGCAGGTGTTCTGAGGGCGGGAGGGGAGGTTAATAATTAATTTCACAACTCACCATTTGTAATTTTAGATAGCGACCGACCGCTCCAACGTTATTAGGCAGCAATGCCTGATATTCTGATCGCAGGAGCCCCTGTGTTTGCCCGTGGTCACATGGCCAACCTTGGCCTATCACGCTCTCTGTGTGACCGCACTCGGCTGACATTTTGTCAAGTTGTTGACAGTCAGTCAGAAACAGGTCACCTTTCAATCTGTGCCAAGGTTCCAGCTTCCTGCAGCTACTGTTCAGCATGTTGGATTAATAAGGTCCAAATGACACAAATTATTTTTGCTAATCTGCTGGTGTCAGCACTCACAAGCGTTCCTCTCTTCCTCTCAATTCGTCTCAATTCAAGTTGTTGCTGCCTCTTAAACCGTTATTCTGTGTCCTTTAGAGTAACCCGACTGTCAGTGTTTGCCCCGTGTCTTTTAAAAGCTAATGGTCTAGTTCAACAAATTTCAATGGTCCATATTTCTTTATTGCAACGGATTATTTTATGCTAGCTTTACAGGCAGCTTGTCTTTCTCCCGAACTCTGTATCGTCTTTCTGTAATAAAAAAACAGGAACCCTGCCAAAAACTTCTCATCGTAATAGCGATTGAATTAATAGCCTGTTTTGTTTGTGCAGAAATGAAAGAATGGTGAGAATCCTTCAGGGATTAAAATGTCCGGATGGTATTCCGTTTCATTCCGTTTTCGGTTTCTGGTGTTTAAAAAAAATAAATGCTCTCTGTTTGTTCTCTGGGCTGGATGTGTGTATACTAATGTGTTCTTCTGGGTTTTTACTTCATGGCAAGCCTCCGTGGCAAGTCCATGGCCACCTGTCAGACATTGTTAAGGTTTGGGATTCCTTCCATTAGGAAGTTCTGCTCTACTACCCTGTTAGTCCCACATGCCTAGTCTAAAAAAGAAAACGGTGGCTGTATTTGCCTCAAGGGATATTTTGAGCTGTTCTAGGTGCAGTTCAAGCTACTTTGCATACAGTTTGAGCGACGCTGGACAGTTTGTTCTGACACCAACTGAGTTGTTCTGGGTTATTAAGTCACTAATATCTGGGAGGAGCATCACTCCAAAGCTCCTCACACTTCCAGTATAACGACCCATACATGTTTGTTTTCCACTCCCTCAGTTCTACCTCCGATCATCACAGCTGCTCCAGCTTAAGGCAGAAGCCATCCAGAACCTGAGCCCAAGTTCTCAAGAGTTCTCTCACTGCCAGCAGCCATACACGCTTTCATACTAGCACCATATGCTGAAGGAATGCACCGGAACTGGAAAATATAAGTCATGTGGTTGAGTAGGAGATGTGTTCGCCTACAGTTGAGACCTAGTGAGCAAAACACAAGTCGCAGGTTCAAACACCCCAACTTTCTACCACTGTGATCTTCAGCGAGACACTTAACCCTCTCCAGGTGGACTGTCCCTGTAACTAATGACTGTAAGACTGCCCCTGTAACTAATGACTGTGAGACTGTCTCTGTAACTAATGACTGTAAGACTGTCTCTGTAACTAATGACTGTAAGATCGTCTCTGTAACTAATGACTGTAAGACTGTCCCTGTTACTAATGACTGTGAGACTGTCTCTGTAACTAATGACTGTAAAGATCGTCTCTGTAACTAATGACTGTAAGACTGTCTCTGTAACTAATGACTGTAAGACTCTCCCTGTAAATAATGACTTTAAGACTGTCCCTGTAACTACAGGGGAGTACAGAATTATTAGGCAAATGGGTATTTTGTCCACTTCATCCTCTGTATGCATGTTGTCTTACTCCAAGCTGTATAGGGTCGAAAGCCTACTACCAATTAAGCATATTAGGTGATGTGCATCTCTGTAATGAGAAGGGGTGTGGTCTAATGACATC
>JBBPDH010233506.1:0-12083 GCA_037974565.1 Clupeocharax schoutedeni | reverse complement strand
ACTAATCGATAACGGCATTCGTTGACAACGAATTTCATTATCAATTATTATCGATTTTATCGATTAGTTGTTGCAGCACTAAAAGAAAGTAACATCCCGTAAAATAAATGTGTATTTGGGCTTAACTTTTTTTTTTTTTTTAACAAACCAAGCGAATCTCAACCAAATTGTGCAGCCCTAGTGCATGACATACCTTGATTCCACAAAGCCTGCAGCATTAAAAGGAACATCAGTAGAGGTATTGAAAATGTTATTTCAAAGCTCCAATGGCTTGCTTACACCATTTTTATTAGTATATGATGGAATCAAAAACTCATATTCGCCCAGGAATGGCTGTGAAATTGCCTTCAAGTCTCTACAAACCATTGTGTGGTTCAAAAATAAAGAATAAAAGCAGGAGATTGTAAAACCACAGTGGTTTGTAACAACAGGCACAGTATACAGTGTTAATACAGCATTCAGTTTACAGCTTGTCATAGGTGTTTTACACGAAAGGGCAACTTTCTGGGACAAAGTGTGTTTTAGTACTGAGTAAAGCAAAACAGAAAGATCACACATATATGCTACATTGGAAAATAGCTCACACTTTTCTCTGTACAAAACTAAAGGACACATGAGGCACAACACAGGAAGACGGATGCACCTTTCCAGCTCATCGGCAGAGAACAGTTACATTTCATTACTACATACTAACTATGACTACAGCCTTAAAGTACAGGAGGTCTTCATCAGTACATCACTATATTAACTTAGACCCACCCTATTTCTCACCGCAATGCAACATTTCACATCTGCACAAGTTCACTATTCTCATCACTACCTGTGTGCTGATGGTGTGTGGCAAGCAAGGGTCAGGCTCAAGTTTAAAAAAAATCTTCAAAAACAAAGTAAGGAACTTGATATGCTGTTTCAGTATCTGTCTAAGAATGTCATTCCTGACTTGTGACAAAATCCACATTAAATATTAATAAAGCCATAACACTTTGGCTTCTCTGAGAAGCTCCTAAATGTATAAGTTCCTTTTTTAAATGTATTAGAGGTCAGGTGTAATTACAGCTAACATATATATAACATTACTTATCGTTATAGTGATAAAATTACACAATAAGATACAGTATGCCTCTCTGAGCACATTGTGATATCGTGAGTAGTTATAAAACAAACACTTTTTATGAAGACAATACCTAGATCTACTTAAGTGGATTGAGTGCAGTGAAATGTTCAGTAAAAATTCCTTTTACTTGTAATGTGTGATAGTGCTGTTTAAATGTGGCCCCTTTCTTTGTTTTTTCCTTAGTCAGAAAAAAATGAAACATTGTAACATTGTCTATGGTGAGTGTATATTTTTGCACTACACCCACTAATCGTTGTAAATGTAGCTATGAAAAAAGCCCTGTGCATATTAGCAGCATGTAGAACTATTTTAGAGTTTTCTGTTTTGAAAGGAATGTCGTCATAGAGCTTGTCTGAACATGCACAAGGCACTTCACCACTGTCACTCAAATTGAGGCCTTCAGGCCTCCTTTACGCTGTGTGCTTTTACAATTCTAATGACAAGACCCCTGACCAAATCTTAAGGACACTTTTCAAATGTAAATTGACACATCTAGACCATTACAACCCCATTATAAGCTCTTTAAAGCATTTTTTGTCCAGAAATGACCTTTTGAACAAGTCGACAGTTGCTGATCATTCACCCGGGTCTGTGCATGTGAGCTGGCATCAGTTTGAAGCCTACATGCAAATATTGCTCAAAGCAACGTCTGTCTAGATAGCAGGCTATAGCCATTCATGGGCGGTCTTTAACCCCAGAACATTATTCATTTGTGAGGTTTTTTTTAAAATCTTATATAACTACTATAAATCATTCCTTCAATTTTAATACTATCACTTTTATATAGCGTTGACTTACAAGAACTCGTTAGGTTTGAAGATGCTTGATGCATCTTCTATAGACACTGTCAATCTATAATAAACTGACTATTAGTTTCCATTCAATGTTAACATCAGCATGTATAACTGAGATACTCCTTTAAAGTAGAATTCGCCTCCTTTTTTCATTCTGCATAATTAAAAGATTAAGATGGATAAACGGAATGGATTGATGTGAGATACTCAATCAAAGAGAAACTGACTGAGTCAGAACAGATAGCAGTGGTGGCAATAAGAACGAGAGACAGGTTTAAAATGGGCACGATCCGGAAAGTCACGAACCAGAGAGAGAAAGAGAGAGAGAGAGAGAGAGAGACAGAGAGAGAGAGAGAGAGAGAGAGAGATAGAGACAGACAGAGAGAGTAAATCCCCGCTAAAATATCAAGGTGAAAGTCATCATAGCTTGCGTAGTATTGACCCAGCTCCCAACCCAACTTTGTGAATAGATTAATGGCAATATTTTTTTTATTGCGCGATAAGAGTCTCGTGTTAACGCCGTTAACGGCCCAGGACTAATAAATACATATACGTATATGTATCTACCACGCCTTAAAAGCCAGGCCGTGAAAATAGTTTCTGATACTAAACCGGCCCATGACGAAATAAAGGTTGGGGACCACTGCTCTACAGTGTTTAATCCTCAAACAGACATTAACACTCCACTCTTCAGATACTGGGACATTTCAGTCATACAGAGAGTCTCATCAGTCTTACACTCGTTAGTCACTGTAAACACAAAAACATCCAAAGGACAAGGGAAGACATCTGTTGTTGCAACTCATATTAGCTCATATCCAAACACTCTGTCCATGACCTTACTGCACTTATCGATCAGTGACACAGCAAATCTAGAAATGCGTTTATAACTCTGATGGCCTCCAAGAGAAAATACTCAGCCTGCATAACCTACAGTATACTGTATACTAGTGATTGCTGCAATAGTGACCTTTCTTTCTGACAAAAAGAATGCTACCAGTACTATAACCAATAAAAATGATTCATTGAGCATGGTATTGTTTCAATGTCAGAACAGCAGAAAAACCTGTTATTTCACAAAATCACAGCATTAACTAATGTCTGCAGTATAGCTGACAACTGAAGCAGTCAAAGGCAAAACTTGAACAATGTTAGGGATGTGAAGAATATTAATGATGTTTGATCTCACTGATAATAACACGCTGTGCTTTTAGTCTCAGACAACTGAGAATATTAAAATGCTGGCAACTGACTCTTAGTAACACTTCTAGTTGGGTAGCTTTATTAATGAATCTGTGCTACTTCTTCTGCCTCTTAGAAACAACACACAAAGCGAAAAAGTATAATGTCCATGATATAAGTTGGCTGGAAAACATATTAGAGATCAGCACTTCCCCAAACCTTAGACGTGCAATCGTCAGCATAAACCTCAGTATACTTGAAAATCGCTCAAATAATGATGACCAATGTTTGGCACTGATCAGAAACTTGATAAGAGTCAGGACTGTGAGTGGTGGGCATATTTGCACAAGGTTGATGTTAAAGGGCCCAGATCATGAAAAAAAAAACACTAACCAAAAAAGCCTGTTCCAGTCAAGGAGAAGTTAAAAGTGGCTGTAGTTATATGTCATTGTAATCATGACCTCCTAAATGACATAGGTGTTTAAAAATATACAGCCTAAGAATCACGTAGGAATGCTTTAAATTTAAATATATTAAGCATTTTAACTATTGACCCCGTCTCCCTGCCAACAGTGTAGCTGAAGCATTTCACAGTTACCAAAATTGCTTAATAAGATAACAGAATGCTTCTGTACACTGATAAAAGAAAAACAATCTGATTTCTAGTTTCAGCACAGGAAGCTGGACCACATAAAAGAGGTTTTGGTGGGGACCACCCAAAGGTTTTAATTACAGCCCAATCAGTACAATGTCACAACTCATTAAGATCAGACTGTAATTTCACAAAATGTTTGTACATCAATTTAATTTACAGTTACCCACATCTTACATGAAGTGAGACTTGCACAGGAGAGGGTCATAAGTTAACAGAGACCTTGCAGTGAAATAGGTGCAATATAATCTGGTTAGCCAAAGAGTACAAAGAGTACAAAGAGTATTACCACAGAGTACATTTTGTTACTTAGTTTGTTACTTTACCACCTACTTTGATAGGAAAGGGCTTTTTGAGGCCATGTCCACATGTACATGGGTATTTCAGTACACGGGCATTTCTGAAAACGGAGATTTTCCGTTTTCATTTAAAAAAAAAAATCGCATCAACACAAACACGTTTTCAAAAATATCTCCATCCACGTGCAAACGTGCTGTCAAGAGCATGCCAAGGCAGCAGGTGCCGATATAACCTTAAACTGTATAGCATTGGTGACCAATCAGAAGCCTTGGAGAGGGAGCATCATTACCTGTTTCTGGTAGACAAACAATAGCGCAAAAAGCAAACCACCGCTGTTCCGACCGGGGATATTCCATGAAACAGGATTATTTCCCTTGAAATAAGCCAGACTTTCCCTTAATCTTGTTTCATGGAATAACCCCAGGTCTCGTCCAAAACCGGCGCCGACGTTGGCGGCGAGCACAGTACAGAGACAGCGTCTGTGTTGAATGTATCCGAAGCTGACTCTGACATCTATGCCCTTCATACTGGATGGACAGTAAATCCGCGCATGAGTATAAACATACCAACACTTCTAACGCGGTTGAGACCTGCAGTATTTTGTACACGTCAGGCATTTTAGATGACAACCAAGGCGCATACGACGATGTTATATGAGTGGAGCACAAAAGTGGTTTTCCATTGAACTGATAAAGCACACTGCAGCCAATCAATAATAGTACTGATAAAATTCCAATAACTGTGGAAAGCTTGGTGTGTCGTAGTTATCGGATGGTACCAGCGCATATGTGGAGTGTCTGGGGGTGAAACGTAACCTTTTGCTCTGAAACTACAAATAGACAGCAGGTCACATTTCTCAAGTATTGCCCATTGACTTCTGTTATAAATGTGCTTTAAATGAGTTTTTTATTCAAAATGAGTTTTCTGTTCATATAAACATATAGGAAAACATGTCACAGTTATTGCCAGTGGTAACTGCCCATAAAATATAAGTGGAAAAATAGACTCCATGTGTGCAATTAAACGAGTTACTGAAAATTGATTACTTGCTAATATAGCAACCACAACTAGAAATGGAATGATTTAGTGTAACAGGAACTTGTTCCAGCTTGTTATTTGAAAAACAAATTATAAATGCATCAGACATGCGCAGTCAATACGATTTGAATGGCTGTCTAAATACTGTCTTACACACTACACACCTCAGTGACTGAAGATTCCAAGCTGGCACGCTGATCTGGATGAGCCCATATAAACCAATGGCAATTAGTTCACTGCAGTAAATCCCACATACGCAGTCCAGGTCAATTGTCAGTCTGTAGCTGTGAGTGTACAGTGAAGGTCTGGGCACAGTGCTGTTTTATGAACTCACACAGAGGTCCCTAAAAAGTCTTTTTCATAATGATGGGCAGAACACACCACAAAATCTCAATACACTCGTAAAAATGATGTAACTTACAAGGCACACAGTTTTAATATAGTCATTGTTTATTTACTGAATTTATTATATTGGATAAACAAAACCTAGCCTGTGGAAACGTTTTGGCACATTTTATAGTTTGATTAATATTTTCTAATGTTAAATTCTCCCATTACAGAGTATCTGTCCTCTCAAGTTTGACCTAAAAAAGTCTAATTTAAGTTTGTTCGCTGTAAAAGTTTTTTTTTGCTTTAAAAACCTGCTAAACATGTTTTTGACTGGAGCTGTCCAACCTGTCCAAACGACTGTACCTGAGTGTACCTATTGCACTGCAAAAATTTCTAGAAGCGGGCTGTTACGCAACTCCGCCAGGTCTTGCAACAGGATCCAGTGTTGACAGAGAATGGCCATTGTAGCTACTTGTGATTTGTGACTTTTCGTCAGTCCCATTAAACAAGAACTTGAGACGGATAATTTAAATACAGATCTCAATATCCTGAACATTCCTGATCATACTTTATAAAAAAAACACAATCAGTTTGGTGCAGTTGGTTAAACATGTGGGTATGGCTATGATTTAAATCAACCATCTATGAAATTTTGTAACAAATAGCAGCCTGTAATAAAACGACCGTTTCTTTTATTCTTCACAAACCCAAAATGTATGTCTCGCATATGTAACCTGTCTCTGATGGGCGTAGCTCAGAAATGACTTTTTAAATGTGTGATTTTATGATATGCTCTGTAGTCATGCTATTTTCTAATAGATAAAATCTATTTCTAGAGTGTTTTTCATGAATCTCTAAAAATGTATGCCTGTACCACACGTTTAGTACTATAAAGAAATATACAGGTTTCTTTCAAACTAAACAGACATGCACTTTTTTAAAATTATCTTCAGATAAAGCATCAGATCTGCAGGCAAGGGTGAGCAGTGTGCCAAAAACATATCATCCCAATACTGATATGACAGATATTTTTGTCATGTGATGGGTTTGAAACAACCAGTGATGCCACATGAAATACTTTTAAATACTATGAGCACAAATTATTTGTGTGCATGCTGCAGTTAGTCCTACTAACAGGGGCTACTGACATGTCTATAAGCATGATATCCACTATACACCCAGGATAGCACATACTGACACATAATGAAACGTAACTGATCACAAAAGTTATAGGTGGCCACTCAACCTTGCATGTATTTCTGCTATACACAAACATCCACTAAATAATATTACACGCTATTCTCTATGTTGATGAGAATTACTGGCAGAACTGGTTCATGTAATGCATATTTAAAAGAAAGATGAAAATATTTTTATGTCATTGTGCTTGTGGAATGCAATTAACTTTGGCAATTTGGTCTGGTACTGAATTACAAATATGAACAAGAGGCTCTCAGCTGAGACAATGACGTCAAGGTCAGTTCGTATCAAGGAGCCTCAGAGTAAAGTTCACATACTGAGTTTGTTTTCAGTGATCAATCACAAACTCTAGCCACACTACTTTAATGTCACCTAGGGTCTCATAAGCTGGTGGTTTTGGATAACTCTTCCAAGCGATGCTTGAAAGGCTACATTAGAGCATAGGCACAGGAAATCCTACACTTTATCCAGTAATTAAGATGTTACTGCCCTTTGCTTTACTTCTCAAATTCTTAACCTCCCAGCCCCACACCCAAGAGTTTTTCAGTACACTAAATTAGGAGAGAGAGAATCATTCAGGGTTTCGTCACAACTTAAAGAAGACAGTCAGACTCTGAGATACACAGAGGAATGAATGACACCAAAAGTTTAGCGGGTTACAGGTAAAAAGTCGTGAAATAGTTTTTAGGGTACATTAAGACTGAATAAAGAGGCAGTGTGTGAGAGAGTCTGAACGGTGGGGCGCGCGCACACACACACGCACGCGCGCTCCACTGTTTCCGAATGTTCTGGACCTTCCACCACCTCCAGTACAGATACTGCATAGCTTCACAGAGAAACGAATCTATTTTGGAAAACATCTTAACCTTAATTCACTGAACCCATATCATCACAGTACGTAGGTACGGATTAAGAGGTAAAAACAGCCCCGAAATAATGTTTTAGGGGAAGTTTAGGACTCGAGAAAGAGGAAATTTGCGTGAGAGTAGGCTACCTCTCAACGGTGTGTGGGAAACACACGCTTCACTGTTACTGCATCTGGAGCCTCCACAGATCATGCACAGCAGCACAGAGAGGCTCAGTCTGTTTTGGAAAACACTAGAACTAACCTTGATTCACTGACAGCAGATTAGCTGAGTGTGTGTGCATGAACTGCATGCAACATATAAACAGAGAAAAAACTCAATATATCTGTATCTCGAGCGTTCATCCGGGTACCTCAGTCCGCCAACTCTCCAGCCCGTGACAAAAAACTCACAGAGACAGACACACTAACACGCGGAGACACTGAGACCTCCGCCCCCTCTCCGCGCAAACTCGATCCAAACAGCACATAACCAAACAGGGTTCGGTAGGTTCGTGCAGCTCCAATAACCCGAAGTCCACCAGTGCTTTAATAAATTACACTAAATGTAGCGAGCCCCCCTGTGGCTGTGTGCCCCTATGTGGCATTGGCGCCAAACGCTGTCAGTTTCTTTACTCACTGATTTTCTTTTAACCCAATTTTCTGCCCCCAGTGCACCTATAAGGAATGGAATATACTCGAGTTTTTGGGTTAATGTACCCTTTAAACTAGAAACAGACGGCAGAAGGCGCGGTTAACAATAGTTGCCACGCGCCCAGATGCACACAAACACATGCACAGAAGGCGCCTGGCATGTGCTTAAGCAATATTACATGAATTACATATTTTTAAAAACAAATCACCAGTCAGGAACGCTCCTCTTTCGCCTACAACCTATCAGTTATCGTGCAGGGCGATGTGTTTTGTTCGAGACGGCTGCTCACTTTCCGTCGTGCACACGATAACACCCCTCATCAACTTCAGCACATAAACATTACCTTTATGTCGCATGTAAACCTGGCTTTATTTTGCATGTGTGCAAAGGTGAGAGAGTCTTTTTGCAGAATGCCCCACACGTTTCAGGTTAGTGTATTTTTGGATGTAAAAGTAAGAAAACCAATCACGGTTCACACACGAGGCTGCTGAGATGAACATAAAGAGAAGAAAAGCTGAACACGTAAACACAAGCTGATCTATGATTTCGTATGTGTTTGTGTATGAGAGACTACCCACCTGATTCGGACCCACCTGAAACTCTCTCTTTCTCTCTCTCTCTCTCTCTCTCTGTATGAGTGGAGATGGGAAGGACGAGGAAGACTGCTCCTCGCTCCTCCAGACCAAACCCATTTAACAGGGAAGCCACCGTGGAAATTTCCACCATGTGATGGCAGCCCTCGAGCATCAGGTTACACCCACAGGCTGGGGGCACTTGTACTGGGACCAGCTGGACGGTGATCGCCAGTTGGAGCTTCTCAGTCACGTCAGGGGGACAAATGATTGACTGAAACTGTTCTCCAGCTACAATCTAAAATGTGTGTGTTTGTGTGTGTGTGTGTGTGTGTGTGTCTGTGTGTCTGTGTGTGTGTGTTTTGAGAAACCTTGTTCATCAATACCCTTCAGCTAATGCAATGTTTTATACACTGAGAATGGAGCTAGTTGGGAATCATGCTAAGCAAAGAACAAGTTAATTTAATAAAAGGTAGCGCCAATATCAGCATGAATGGAATTTCTCCCTGTTACCCTTGTAGGCATAATATCCTTGGTCCTAGTCATGTTTTGAAATACACTTTATAGACTAAATTCATGCTTATTGCAGATTCCTTGTGTATAGTCATGGACTAAATCTGTACTGATTTAGTCGAGAAAAGACTGGTCAGCATTATCTATTAGGGATAGGTTCAGGGCCCTATTCCACCTGTCTGCCATCTAGTCTCTGTCTATTTCAAGTTGTTAGACCATTCAGAAGAAGATGTGCAAGTGAGATTGGTGGTTAATGAAAATTATGTTACTTGAGTGCAACAATCACATATTGAGCTTGCCTGTGCAAGAGCCATTCCAAGCACAAGTTAACACACCCATGCATGGATGAATTATTTCAGGGTGTGGCGTCCAAAGCCTTAGGTGGAACTACTGGAGCTGCACTTGGGCTAATTTCCCATGCAGGTCTGACGAAGGCGGCGATAGAATAATGGAGTGATTATAATCACAACAGTCTTAATGTAAACTGTTCTGTTTTTTTAAAAAAGCTGGATATTTGCCTTGTCAGCGTTCATTTTATACTGTAGAGTGAGGACACAGATGATCCTCAGGCAAATATTCTGTCAGTGATCTCAGTAGAATACACCTCGTCCAGCAGGTCTACAGCCTAAATAGGTTTTTGTAAAGAAATGCCACAAGAACCTCTACGTACATCTCTATGGTTGGACAAACCCATGTAATATGATAATTAAGTCTTAACATGAACACACTTACTACTGATCAAACAGCAGCTCCGTACATTAGAATTAGCATTATTTTTGTTTGCATAGCATGTTAGGTGACCTTACTAATTTACAGTGTTGGGTACTATATAACTTAATAATACACTAATAAACGTGAAATGTCGGTTTCATTCGCTGCATAATGTAGTGATGAGCAACTTACTACAGTAATTATCAAGAATTATTTAGGATCTCATATATATATGAGAATAAATTTAGGCCAATTTTCATGTTTTTGCATAAGTGGTTCATTCATTCATTCATTCATTCAGTATCCCAACCAGCTTCATGTGTATAAACACCCTGGACTTTATTAAATTTGGTGCATTTATACTTTCTCAGATATTTTAATATGATTATACTTTTGCTTATACTGACATGTCTAAGAAAAAGGAAGTAATAATTTTATTCAGTTGCACTGTATTCTTTCAAATATAGTTCCTTTTTTGTATTTCTATTCAAAACTACCATTACTATTATTTTAGCCATTATTTCACTGGTGTACCAAAACGTCTTAAATTAGGTTCAAATTTAATATATAACAGTTTATTCTTAAACATATATTTGACCATTTTTCAAACATTATTTCATTGAATTAAAACTTTCTTGTAAACTCTTACTAACTGGGTCACAAACTATGAACGTACAGTTCAGTGACAAAAACACACAAAGCAATGTGAGTCATTTTATATCAGATTTCGTTTTGGACTGTGGAGTGAGGACAAAGATGATCCTCGGGCAAATACTCTGTCCTTGTTCTCAGAGTCATAGAATGATCCTCGTCCAGCAGGTCTGCAGTATGATACAATACAATTAGTTGCAATTAGCTGCCTGCTCATTAGTAATCAAGCTACATTAGATTTGTTTGCATAGCATGTTAGTACTATATCACTATATAATGCACAAATAAAAGTAAAATGTATATGAAAGTGTAATTCATTTTAATTGCTGTCTAACGATGTAGTTAAAAACTCTACATGGGTCATAAACCGTGAACAAGTGTAACGTTCAGTGACAAAATATAGGAACGAATGAAAGTAGTTTTATCTCTGTGATATGCTGGAACACAGCACCTCCAGTGACATTTGACAGGGGCATAACAGAATGCAGCGTGTCGGCTCAGTAATGGTATTTTTGGAAGGGGTTTACTTTGGCAAGTTAGCTATGGATGACCTAGTTCACAAAAATAGACTTTCATCAGAGTGCACAGATACAGACAGGCCAGCGAACAAGAGACTGGATTCATGCAAAGGTTCATTTGCCATGATATGCATTAGATCTCACAAGTTCACACAAGTATCCACATGTTCAGAGGGGAGCTGCAGTGCTGATCTAGCAAAAAGAGCTTCAGCATATTTCATTCAAACACACTGCTGCTCTCACATCAAAACTTAGTGGCTAAAGGTATTTAACATCAGGCCAGCTGACCATTGCACTGGAGGAATATTTCATGACACAAATGGTCTCACTGGCTTCATAAGAGAATAAGAACATCATGAGAATATATTCCTGTTACATAAATGATGTTCTTTAAGTTTCTGTTTCGGTGACATGTTTTTTTCTGACTGCAAGGAGAATTTTTCACATTCACATAGATGTCATGCAAATGTCACTTTTACATTGTGTGAACACTTCATGATGAATGGAGTAGAATGGAAATGGTCCAAAAAGCATTTCTTACCTGACATTCATTAGAAAGTAATGAACTTTTTTTCAGGTTTTATTCTGACAGCAGTGATATGTAACATTCCCCGCTGTGTCAGATGTGTTTAAGACACCCTTTGTGCAAAAGTATCCTGAAAGAGGAGGAACCATCAGTCATATGTCAGTTTTGTTTAGTTAGAGCAGGCAGGTACAGTGAGCATGTTGGCCCAGAGGGAGATTAGTGGTGCGTCAGTGTGCAGGTGTGCGCAAGTTTTTGTGACCATGAACAGAATGATGACTCCACTCAGAGACAGAAGTATGTTTCTGCAATACTTTCACGCTTTTTGGTGTGTCCCCACTTCAAATAAGTAGTTTTTTGGTGCTTATATGACTGTATGTATTCACCCAATATCCAATATATACACTATCGGTCAAAAGTTTTAGAACACCCCATGTTTTCTGTTTGTTTGTATTGAAATTCAAGCGGTTCAGTGTCTCAATGTTC
>JBBPDH010233480.1:0-12085 GCA_037974565.1 Clupeocharax schoutedeni | reverse complement strand
CCGCGCAAGCCATAGAAAACAATGGGTTTCAGAGCAAAGCGCAGCGCCTGCTGCGTTCGGTCTGAAAGCCCCTTTAGGGATATGAGAACAAGATATTCATATTTGAATACATTTGCACTTTTTTATTTAAATATTTTTTATAGGGGAGATGTAAGCATCTGAAAAACTTATGCTGGTAGGAGTGGGCGAAATATCAAAAATATATATTTCAAGAAACCCCTGACACACACAATCAAAAACTATTACAAAAGATTTACATTGGATACACTGTCAGTTTACAGAACAAAATCCAATTTAGCAGGACCAATGATGCAGCTGGCAAGTTTTCTTTAATGCTCAGGGAATCAGTGTCACATTACATGATGGTTATATTGAAAATAAATTATTATAAAGATGTATAAAGCATGATCTTATATATGGCCAAATTAAACATCAATTACAGCAAGTTTGAAAAACGTAGCTTAGTAAATCTAGTATCCCAGTACCACATTAATGTTAAACCAAGAGTCATTTCTTTGTGAAGTTTATAGTCAATCAATAAATAAATGTGGTGAAAAGGGTCATTTCTGTCTACCTAAATAAACATTTATTACAGAATAATTTCAAACTAGAGGAACAATAACGATGCGTTTAACAGCTTCCGTCTAAACCTCCAATGACTTCTCATACGTGAAAATCAGATGCGCACACATTTCTTGTTAAAGCTGGCAGACCAAAGTTGATGCAGCACAGCAGGGCAAAGAGCACTCAGCACTTATCAGCTACTTATCACAGCTGCTGGAAGCAGCAATAGACCTTCAGAAATTCTATATGTTCTATTTTGAATGAAAGGATATTATTTACTGCAAAGAGACATCCTGATCAAATCTGGCCGGTAAATATTAAAGTTAAACAAGATCTTTTTAAGTCATTCTTATCTAAGCCTCCAAACCCCTGCACACATGCACACAACTCTTTTGATCAAATTGACTCGGAAACAAACTTACAAAGCTTACAAATCTAACATCTGAGAACTGTCACAGGGTAACTGAGAATAAAATTGTTCTACTTGAGATTCTGGTCTATACTTTATAGGAGATACTATACAATTTACCCTGTGATAAATGTAAGAGCTCCCACATGTGATTTCTCAAGCATCTCTGCTGTTTCACCAAAGGCCATGTGGAAAGTGCTGCAATTGCTCCAGCAACCTCAATCTCACACCCACATTTATCATGTTACAGTCATGGTCCTAAAAGGCCTTTGCTTATAAAATATCTTCTAATTAATGAACAAAGTTTTTCTTTTATTAAAATAAACCATACATTCAAAAGCCTGGAATACATAAACTCAATTTTATTTTTGATGTTGATTTTTTTCGTGTTTAGTACTCTAGTGAAGCCAAGATTTTTCTGACACTATGTACAGACATTGCTTATTTCTGATGGATTTAAAAATAACGTTAAACCGAAACACCACTACACTGTATTATTAGTCCTCAGCCATAATGATTTTTTTATGTGACCAAAAGCCTTGAATCCTGATGGAACGGTCCATAAACATGTTAGTCAAAGGGCACAGCTCCTCCAGAAATTCGCACAATCAAAACTTCTTTCGTTTCCAAAAAATCTTTGTTTTTTTTCTTCTGCTGTCAGTTTGCAAGCCATGATCTCCAAGGAAAAAGATTTAATTTGGTCTTGAATCTCTGTTTTTTTCTGACCACAGGCAATTATAAGTTCTCCTCGCAAACTGAAGGGAGCTGAAGGAAAGTGTTTAATGAATCAAAGAGCCCCTGACACACATGCCAGATTATCACCTGCCCAGGAGACATGAAAGGCACCAGATCCAAATGTGACATTTCAAAGACAGACGAGGAGTGAAAAACTGAAAAAGGCCCAGAGGAGAGGTGACGCAGAAGACACGAACAACAGATGACTTGTCCTTTCAAATGTAATAATTCAGGCGCATTAAAAGCTTTCAGACCGTCTTTAATATGTTTGTCAAAATGGGAAACATATAACATCCATTACCTCTAACAGAATGTGAACCTGAACCCCTTGATTTCCTTTCAGGCATCCAGGGCAAATAACTTCCACGACGCACCTAAAATAAACAACTCGGGCAGCAGGCATGAAAAATGATTAGTCTGTAAACTAAACCTCCATTTCAGACTTGGTCGGGGATGACCAGTACAATGATTTCCTTCCATCAGTGAAATATGGGAAAGAGCAGAACGGTGTAATTTTTGGGTAATGGGATGATCCATCTGACAGTAGAGAGCATTATTAATCAAATACTTTTCAGCTGCAGATAAGCAACTTTCCCAAAAGTACAGCACTTCAAAAGACAGGGTGCAAAAAAAGATAAATAGTGCAAGAAAGCCCACTGGAACGTTAATCTTTACTTTTTTGAGGAGATGCAGACACACTTCTGCCGAGCCGCCCCATTAACCAACGCCGTGCCTCAGCAAGTTAACAAGCTGCACTGCTGGCCTCAACACCCTGGTCTCAATAGGAGGCCTAACAGTCCAAACTCACCACAGTGGCACCACCCAACCCTGGAGGCACCCCCAGCTGGACCCTGGGAAAGGGGGTTAGACAAAATAAATTTACGTGGGGGGGGTTAGTAGAGGACATTCATGGCAAAAGTTCTGAGCTGACTGATCATGGCATGAACCATCAAAATGTACTTTGAAGTTTTAAGATTTAATCCTTCACACGGCTGTGCTATCTGACCAGAGACCCCAAGTAAATTTATTTTGTCTGGCTTAGTGCGGTGCTGCTGAATTTCCTGCCGTGCTGATATAGGTTCCCGAAGAAACACAAAATTTTGATGAGGATTTTTAGCATCAACACCATGAGAAAGTGACACTAGAGAATTAGTGGGGGGACGACTGTCGCTGGCCACAAGATTGCAACAAGCCGTTCCACTGTTTGAGTGAAAAGACTGATTAAGAATTGAGCCATATTTGACAGTCCGGGACTATTTTTGACTAGCGCTGGACTTAACTTTTAGCTCCCCGAATGATATTCAAATGGCACATTTGGGTCAAAAAACCCAAGAAGGAACATGTTTATTAATGACCGTGAATACGGTCAACATTTTTTCAAAAAATAATCTTACACATATATGTCGGCTGGTTTTCATGGGGGTCAGGCATTCCCATTACTTTTGGGAATAAATAACTCAACTCACACACATTACATCCAAACTTTCAAAAGGATTTTTAAAAACCGCCTTATTTAAATAATGCGTTATAATTAATAACGTATTAACTTTCATAGCAATCTCCAACAATTTAAATTCTATATGAAAAAGAACATTTACAATTATAATGTCTGAGATGCATGTTGCTAAACTAAAAAGTTTATGAAAAATAGTAATTAATGCATTTTTTCTAATGTTAGTCAATGTATTTCTCCACCAAGTTTGTCCTGAATTCCACTTTTGTCCCAAGAATATTGGTGTGTAACTATGTTTGACCAAATTAAAGGCCAATAATCAGAATTTCAGCTCTTTAAACAGTGCTAAAATTGTCATAACAGTCAGACGTTTACCTACTGAATGTGGTGATCAGAGCAGTTTTTGGTCTTTGTCAGGGTTGCCTTGCTGAAAAAGTGCCCTGGAAGCAACTTGGGGTAAAACACTTTGCCACATGGCAAAACCATAGAGGGCAGACAGACAGAAGGTGCGGCCAAAAGATAACTTGAAGCAAAATGCTGTACTCCCTCAAACACAAAGCAACAAGAACTGCCCAATAACAAACATTACAGAAAACCAGAGGCTGAACAGGATCAGTCCAGATCTAAAATACACCCACATTGCAACGATATCAGTTTAGCATTAAAATCAGTTTAGCAGAATCACTATATTCGCCACACTTCAGACTCTGCTGCCCACACAAGGCAGTCAAAACTTTGAGCTGTGTCTAAAGTACAGATCAGATCACAAAAAAAAAAAACATTTTAGCAGGTTCAAAACACTTTGCAGTGAACTGTCTGAAACCTCAAAACACCTTATTTCTTATAGTCGGTTATTTTAAGCAATACAAGCCGGAGGAGGCGAAAGCAACACTTGAAGCACGGACTTTCACAGGCAGGAAAATAAGCACAGAGCATTTTATCAAAGAGTGGGGAAGGAGCAGGTTACATAAGCAATCCTACATTAAAAACATCTCATTAAAACCGGCACCGCTTTCCCTGCTATGCAAAAAAGTTAAGTCTTTTGCCAGAAACCAAAAAAGATCAATAAAAATAAGCAACTACAGAAGTAATTAAAAAGGTACAAGTAATTCATAATGAATTCTACGTTCTGTGAAAAATGGCTGGGAATAATATGAAAAAAACCTTGACCCTATCGCCCAAGAGAAATACAGACGGAGGCATCTGAAGTGACGTTATGCAATGGCTGAGTCAAAGGCGAATTAATTTGCACAAAAATAAGGTTCTGCTTTTTCCCTTCTGGGACTGGGTCCCATTACAGAAAGAGCAGACATGATCTATGGTGGAGTTATGGAAGGCCAAATCAAAGCTCTTGGTTGTGTGAAAGTACGGCAACGTGACACCAAAAGACAAGTCAAATTAAAGAGCAGGAATAGAGAGCTGGCACAAGCTTCAGCATCATTTTGACTGAATATACAGGAAGTCCACTGAAGGCACAAGACAACTCCAAAATAACAGATGAACCAAAGTCATTAGACAAAAATCCAGATAAACTCTGCAGAATCTGCATGTAAAGCAGAATGACTTTGGGTTATCTGTTATTTCGGAGTTGTCTTGTGCCTTCAGTGGACTTCCTGGTCACTTTTCACTCTTTCATATTGCTGAGCTATTATTGCACAATGCACTAACATTCCATTTGCACAATGTAAATATGGCTGCTACATTTATTTATATAAATACATATTAAAAAACAACTAATTTTCAGTCTGTATATTTCCCTTAACTGGTGGTGCTCCTCGTTTAAGTTGCTTACTTTAGATTTGTGTTTCAGAAAATTTGATTTATATATACATTTCTTTACAATTTTAATTTTAAATCTATACTTGTACTCCTTTCTTAGTTAGGGAATAGAAGTCGCTTTGGATACATTTTAAATGTAAATGTAAAATTTCACTCTGTGTTGTACTTGTATGACTGCATGTGACAAAGAATCTACTTATTAAAGAAAGTCTAAAATTCAAGCAATAAGGAGAAAAGATAAAGGATTGGACAGATTTGACAGCTTTTCGGTATATGCTGAAAACAGCTGAGCCTAGATCTTCTGTACCAAGCCGTTTGCTTTTTGCTGAACAAGCGATACCTCAGTTAGGTATACGAAGAGACAAAGAAAAAAGTAGCGGAAGCCTAAAAAAAAGCAACAAGAGTAGCCTTAACATGTGATGCATGGACATCCAGAGCATCTTGTTTTGAATGGAGAATCGTTTTTGAATGGAATCATGAGCCCAAGAATCGAAATCAAATCGCGAGGTTTTCTGAATCATGCACCCCCAATTTATGCACAAATATACATACACACATACATCATACACACATACATCTAAAAAGATGTGCAGGTGTGCAAGCACTTCAGAAGGAGCATCATTTTGCAATAATAACATTAAAGATGCTCTGATAACATTTCTAAATGAGTGCTAGCACATTCTTAATAGAGGTCAGCGTCTGCATGAGTGTACAGCCAAGAATAGCTGAGAATATGCAAACCCAAGCATGTGTGCAGTCAGAATCACGTTTATGAAATAAGCTGTCCAAAACCATAGATTAACACTGCACAGATAAATGGAACTGCTAACATGTTCCAGCACTAGTGCTCACATTAATTAAACATTTATGAAACGATGGGAGTGTGAAACTGACACATATGAAGTAAATAATTAGTAAAAAATACCTCTGACATGATTTAAACACCAAAAGCACTCCTGCAGCTTGCATTTACCAGCACACAGGCATACAGATAGGCGGCATATAAAGACAATATTTTTACATGAAATATGTTTGATGTTTATACATGATGTGCTAGGGAGATGACTACAGGAGGGGAAAAAGCCCCAGGGCTGCTATGGAGGAGTCATGTGTTGCATAAAAATAGTATCTCACTAGAATGGCTTATAGAATGCAGATACTAGAGCGGCAAATATCAAGCCTTTAAGTTCTATTTTCCTCTGCAAAAGTATAACAAAGTACATCAATAAAACAGCAGCAATCATGTGGGGTGATGGTGGCCTAGCGGTAGGATACTTGCCTGTAGACCAAGAGGTCATAGGTCCGAATCCTACCCTCAGCACAACACCACTGGGCCCCTGAGCAAAACCCTTAACCCCCAGTTGCTCCTGGGAGACTGTCCCCTGTAGGTAGGAAATGGAAGTCGCTTTGGATAAAAGCGTCTGATAAATGCTATAAATGTAAATGTGCTGAGATTACCCACATCATGTACTAAAATGCAGTAGATCAGCTGAAGTTATCTAAATATAACTGCTAAATGCAGTTCAGGATAGAAAACTGGCAATTCTGATTGTACACCAGTAGATCTCGTTCATGCTTTTTTCAGGACAGGGATAAACGCTAGATAAGAGAGAAAGCACCTGCACACAGCCTCCTCAGCAGCCCTGGGAAAACAACACTTTAAATTAGCCCACAAGCACCAGCCTTCGTCACAGAAAGTGTGAAGACTTGCTGCAAACATGCTGACACTAAATGCTAGACCACAACACCCACCTTTTTATCTCCTACATTTCCATCAAACGTCCCAGCTGCATTGGCTGATGAGCTCGTTTAAATATAAGTCTCACAATCAGCAGCGCTACTTTAAACACGTGGACACTGCTGGCCAAGCGATTTCATTGGAAGTTGGTACCAGTACTGTTTAAATGATTCACTTGACAAATGGCACTATTCCATCGGCAAAATAATGTACCGCAAACTAACGTTTATCCATTAGAAATCTAGTGACCCGTACCTGCGCAGCATGACAGTAGGGCCGAAACCAGGCTGATGGCGTTGCCGTTATCTGATTGGACAGAATGTTTTCACAACATGGAAAGAGAATGAAACTCGAATATTACTATAAAAAAAGACCACACTAGCAAAAGCAGCCCTGACAGAAAACCTTTCTACTGGTTTGATTCAAGAGACACATTTTGAGATGACAACCATAAACCGTGGGGAGAGAGCTGTGCCGCTTATGCATCAGAAACACTGCTAGCGAGCTAATCTCAAAGCATTCTGTTAGCACCATCGCAATAAGTTCCTAAGAAGTCCACAGATGATCAGGACATTCTAGCAGACTCTTCTGACATCATGTAGTGCCTTATCTGACAGCACACTTGTACTGTCCTTGCTACAGCATATTCTGAGAACTGACACTGCTGGCAAAAATGCTGAAACTACTACGTCCACTATGCAGACACTGAACATTACAGGGGACAGCAGACATTCTTAACTGCTTTGCATAGTCCTCCTTCAGTGCTGCTCTCAAAATTTCCAAGGCAAACTAGAGCAAGTGCAAAACTGGTCTGGTGTCAGTCATACGGGCCAGCAGGGACTGAGCTTAATGAGACCACCCTTTTTTTCTTTTTTTTTTAACCTTCCATTTATAATGAATCTCCTATTTTAGGTCTGCGGTACAGAACTCCATAGACCACCTCCTACAGAGACACCATCAGGCCTGTGGAGACAGTAATGTTCATTGACAGTAGAACTGGAACAAGCCAAATTTAAAAAACCTGCTCCAACTGCAGAAAGAGCCTTAAACATGTGTTTCCTTCCCAAGTCATTTAACTATGAAAGCATTTTTGACAATGGCCACATGTGCTCAAGCCTAAAACTCCTACATTGAAGCACTGAAGGATGAATATGTATATTTATATTTTGAGCAGGATAATGAGCCCTGCTACACTGCAAACATTGTTCAGGAATGGTTTGTGGGACATCACAAAGAGTTTAAGACATTGACAGTCTTCAAATCTGTGGGATGGGCTGAAAAAACAATGGCGACCCATCTCACAACTTCAAGGATCTGCTGGTAACATACCAGAGCACACCTTCAGAGGTTGTGGAGCCCAAGCCTTGGCAGATGCTTTGGTAGAAAAATCCTGGTGGTCCAACCATCAACAGAAAGCAATAAGTTCCTTCTCATGCATTTGTTTGGCATGTCACATTAAAAAATGACTCAAAATCCACAAGAAGGGGAGTATGAGAGAACAAGACTACACACCTAACCCAGAGGTTACGCAAGCATGTGGGAGTTTCAGCAAATTGTTTGCTTCTGTGGTTCCCATGGAGGCCGATATTATGTGATAAAAATCACTTTAGGATTGAATTTGGCCATTTAGCGTCTCCTGAGGGAGACAGTTATCTTGTGTTTTCTAAACGGTCTAAGAAACCTATCTGCAAGAACAGATTTGGTGAGACAACAACAGGATTACTGCATAATTTCAGTCAGCAGCACAGAGAATGGAACATACAAGAGTATTCCGATTCCATGCCCTGATATACTGTAAATATATGTCTGGGAAAAGGAATGTTAAATGTTAAGGCGTTGGCATTTAGACTGTTTTTACAGAGAAGGAAAGGGGGGGGGGGAGACTCAACTCGCTGTAACAGCAAAACAGCAGGCATTGCATCCAGTGAATCAGATGAAGCCAGAAACTGCTCAGCAGAGCCTCATCAATGTGCATAACTCCTCCAGTCTCTTGACCTTGGGAAACCTATCCGAGCCATTCACCCATGGACACATCTGGCCTTGAGGTAGAACTCATGCTTCTGCTTTTAGTAAGGCAGCTCAACATCTGGAGTATCTTTTTAAGGCGGCCTGAGGTCTATTAGCATATTAGGACATTGGCATCTGATAAACATCATGAAAGTAATGGTTAAAGGCTAAAGACCAGGTGGAATGGGGAGGCCGAGGGGGGAGAGAGAAGAAAATGCTGTTACCTGCAAAGACCATTCCATGACCATATTTTTATTTTACAGAGTACATTCATTTTTTAAAAGTATCTACCAATAAAGAGCAGGTTCAAAAAACTCCTGAAAATGTGGGTCAATAACCCACTGGGTTACACGAGCGATTAAAAGAGCCACTGAATAATACAACCAAAGAAATGTGAGGCAACTGAGTAATACCAATACCAACAGTGTTCCACACAAACCATAACCAACAATTTAGGAGACACTAATGACCACATTCAGGCAAGACGATTACATGGATTTCTAAGGCAAGGCCGTCATATGACCCAGTGGAATGCCTCTTTAGATCAGGATGTAAAGACCCTTTACATTAATAAACAAAACCATACAGAAACAAGAGGAGATGACTGCAACAGACTTTTGGGTACGTTTTCACTGTAGGGCTCAGGTATCGGCTACAAGGCACTGGGCAAACAGATGCACAGTAACGTGAGCGCAAACTGAAATCAAATTACATTAAAATGCAACCTCTACGCTAAACCGTGCTGCAGAGCTTACACAGCTACTTCTTAAACACTGCTATAGACATGGCTTCATCAACCAGGTTCTTCATAAATGGTTAATCTGCTCATCCTGATGATCGCAGCATGTTCAATAGGTACGTGCATTACAGCTGACCTCAGTAAATGGGTGCCATGGCTTCGGTTACATGTGTAAAAAAAAAAAAAAAAAAAAAAGGCTTCGTTACATGTGTACCACCTTTCTACCTCCCTTCATAAAGTAATGCAAATTTTCTTGACCAGAAATTGTTTTCAACAAAAAAAAAAAAAGTTCTGACACCAAAACAGGCTGTACTTACTACATAGAAGCTGTACATGAGCCCTGTACATAGAATCTCTGTAATCAAAAGCTTTTTTTTTGCACGGCATTTATTTTGCTGTGTGCACCAGGTGTGTTGTCAGTTGTGCTCGTTCTCTCTGGTCGGGAACATTCCATTCTCTAAAAGAGGCCAGTGCCAACTCTGCAGCTTTCTGACGAGGTCAGCCGGTCACCATGGCACCATGGTGACTGGTTAGGGGTCAGAGTTCATGTCTGCCACCCTGCTGCTCGGTGATGAGGTGAGAGGGAAAGGGGGGGGGGACTTCTGAAGTTATAAAACCCCACTGCTCCATTATGTTCCCCTCATGAACAACAAATTGCCTCTTAAACTCACATGAACTCTCTCGGCAGGCCCGGCAGTTCTGCTGTAATTGATGGAGCATCCTATTCCTCACCAATATCACTGACCATAAAGTGACAACTAAGCATCGGACACCGCAATCCTGATACTGTGTCAGCGGCAATTTCATGGAGTGGTTATTTTTTATTTTTTTATGGCAAAAAAAGGCCCTATAGACTCAACCTGACAACAAAAAACATGATAAATGGCTCCTCTCAGTGTGTTCGTCAAGGGCAGTTTTAGTAGGAGGGCCAAGGAGAAACCTGCCAGCACAATGTTATGGAAAAGGCTGCCTCTGTTTTCCTGGCCCAAAACGCCACCGGTTGTAGAATCTGCACTGATGACACACAGCCCTGGCTATTTTCAACACACTGTAATTGCTGTCCATGTGGTTTCACATTGTGTATGCGCAAGTTCGGGAACGGCAGAGCTCGACATCCAGCAAACCCAGCGATGCTGAATCCCAAACACCGCAGTAGACAACCCAAGCGGAGATGGCTGGCCTTGGTCCCGGCACAACAGGAAGATGGATACCAGTGAACTCGGCTGACTGAGGCACTCCAATTATAACCTCCGAGGCTTTCTGTCCAAGGCTCTGCGGCCAACCTCACTCTCGACAAGTTGCCCTCGGGCTGTAGATGGAGCTGAATACACTTTAGATATTTGGTAAAGATGTCTCGAACACCGTGAGGCCTCGAGAGTTTAGGACTCATTTGTGTGTTCCTGATAATCTGACACTACTTGGAGAAGAAAGCAAAACAAACCTTACTTAAATTGTAATATTTAGGGAGAACAATAATATACTATTTTTTAAGCTCACCTGGTACTGCAGTCACCTCAAGGTCATTCAAACTCTCCAACATACAAGCAAGAAAAAAGACCCCATAGGAAAAAGACTATAGACAGCATGCAAAAGAAAGTGAAAAATGTTCCACTGTAACCATCCATTACTTACATTCACCTAAGCAAGCATCTAATTGGCAGGTCAGTCATTTAGCAAAAAAGGAAAAGCACTTCTTCCTGTCTTTCCCATCATAAAAGCAATGGTTTCCTGCATTTCAAAACACTGCAGACACCACAGTATCTTTTCACTAACTACCTCATAATTGGCACTCCCTTAAAAAGAAGCAACACATGGTGAATGTCAAGGGCATCAACAAGAGAAAGAAACATCGACATCTCAAAAGAGCTGAGGCAGGGACACCAAAAGGGGACCTGGTATGACCAAGGCAACACACCAGCGGTTTACATTGTGCGCCTTTACACTGTAATGGTATTTAAGAAGGAAAAAAGGGGGGAAAACTTGAAAGATTTATGATTAAGACAAAACTTCAGTGATCCTAAAAAATAAACAGCATGATGCAACCAGAGCCAAGCACAATATCTGCTGATGTAAACTTGATTTTCAAAAGAATTACAGGGAAAAGAGGGTTTTGTCCTTCCTATTGTGAAAAGAAAAACTGATATGCATCCATAACATCTGGTTCAGACAAAGAAAACAATACAAATTTAATACTGTCTCCAAATAAGTTCCATTACAAAGCATTATGACAGTGAAGGCTCGGTGCACTTCAGTACAAAGCCTACATTACCAGACACATTCTTTACCTCCCAATGGGAACAGGCCTTATGTCTTATTCTTACTGACAACAACCACAAATACCAAGCGAGTTAGGAGTTAGCCTTCCTAACCTTTTAATTAAATGCTTGGAATTATGCCCAGCAACTTAAGTGCATCGAGAAGTGGGCCATTGGTGCCATCAAGATATACTACAAACTCAGACACGCTCCCATTACCGCAAAAATAACATTTACAAGCACCATATATATATATATTAGGGGTGTGACGAGGCGCTTTTCTCACGAGACGAGACGAGACACGAGACTGGGTTGACGAGAACGAGACAAGACGAGATTTTGACATTTTTTTAAAGAAATCCTCAATGTTTAAATATGTAGCAAAAATAGCCTTTTATTTAACTGA
>JBBPDH010233464.1:0-12086 GCA_037974565.1 Clupeocharax schoutedeni | reverse complement strand
CTAATGCACGACAATGCCCGGCCTCATGTGGCAAGAGTATGCAGGCAGTACCTGGAGGATGAAGGAATTAAAACAATAGAATGGCCTTCACGATCCCCTGACTTAAACCCAATAGAACATCTGTGGGACATTATGTTTCAGTCATATATATATATATATATATATATATATGCACATAAATCTGCTCAGTGTGCTGATACTAAAGTAGTAGAACAGCTTAAGGAAAATAACTGGCTTTAATGAGAAACGCCAAAAATGTAGCAAGAGTTCAATGCTTCATAAATTATTAACAACACATGTCATTACTTTTGAATGATGCTCCTAATGTTGTCTAGCCCCACACTTAACTTTGAAAACAAGCTATATTGCTTTAGAACATTTTGGCATCAGAATGACTAAACATGAATTTAGTTATTTCTTTTTGTGTTTTTAGTCAATGTCCTGGTTTTTAGAGCTTTAAGTGTATGTAAGTAATGCTGGCACCATTCTGTAACCTTGGAAACAAGGGTGACTAAAGCGTTTGGTGTCCAGACAGAAACTCAGCTGTTCACTTTACAGTAACAGTCCAGAAAACAGTGGAACTGAACACTGGAACTGGAAGAGCCTGGGGCAGGTTGACTAGGTGTCTGGGGCTGTCTTCTCTGGGTTCAAGTTCATCACCCATAGTGGTGAGATGGGTCCACCCTCATGAGTAATTCAATAGCTACTGTATTAAGATGCCATTACTACAGTCTCTTCTCAGAGTGGGGACAAATCCAGACCCCCAGACCTATTCACTGGAACAAAGCTGTCTATGTTCAATTATTTACTAAAGCAAATGACGAAGACACACACACACACACGCACGCACGCACGCATGCACGCATGCACTTGTATATATAGACCCAGTATAAAACAGAGTATTTTCTCCTGTTCTAAAATGGGCTTATCTGGCAGTTCTGTGTAAACAATATTACGAGGTGCATTTGCTGTTACAAACAACCACAGGCAAGAAAGGAAACACAGAATTTCATTATTTTGTTTATCAAACAAATAAGCACACACCCAAAATGGCACCGCAAGTTGAATGTATGTAAGTCTGAAAGACTAGAAATGACAAATTTTTCTTAGAACACAGTAAGATCAAGTGAAACAGTAGAGCGAAACAGTAGAGCACTTATTATTTCATTTATGAGCCATGGGTCCTAATGGTAATGTTAATGTGGTCTTATCATCATATTTATACCCCCCACAGGCAGGGCTTAATTTAAGATCATAGAGCTGTGATAGACCCAGCAGATCAAACACAGACCAAAGACAATTAATTTGTCTATTAATTAACCAACTATAAATACATTGGCTTACAAACTAAATGGTGTTAAGGGTGAAGTATTTTTATGTGTTTACTTATGAATCATGTCACACATGTCAAAGTTCTCGTTCAGTGTGACTGAGCTCTTTAAGCATTGAATAATCACAGCAGTACTGGCCCATTTGCAAGTGATAGGCAGCACCGGCATTTTATATTTTTGCAAAAATTTAAAGACTTTGTAGTGGCCAAGTGGTACCAAGTGGCTTTGGGTCACATACAACACAGCTGACCCAGAACTTTTTGAAGATCAGAATCATGGTCTTGGAAAAGGCCGCCTCAAGTGCCAGATCTAAATCCTTTTGAGAGTCTTTGGTGAGGGTAAGGGTCCATGCTCGAAAACCATCTAATTTGCATAAAATGAAGCAATTTGCCTTGGTGAAATGGTCTCTCAGGATCTCTCAGGAGACTTAAGCAAACTGTGTGATAAATCTACAGTAAGAGGTTGCCATCAGTTGTGAGTCAGAAGGGGTACAACTCTGACTGTTAAGAGGGCTAACAATTCTGGCCATGTTATCTTAAAACATTATAGTAAAATCTTTATCAAATATCTTGGAAATGTTGTATTTGTTCTTTTGGAAGCAGTTATCATAAACAGTTATCTTTCTAAGATGTTTTAAAACTGATGTAATTCATGTAGTACATAAAACAATAAGGCACACATGTACCAAAACTACTAAATAATGCATCACACTTTTCTCACTGCACATGGATGCATACTGAGAGCAGAGCATGTCCACCCAACTGTGGATTCATCAATTTCACACCAGAGGGGATCCCAATGGAATCTAGCACAGTAGGTCTAACTAAAGTATCTCCATTTCCACTGACTCACAAAGCAGGTCACAACAGGGTATATCCAGGCTAGCCTAGCTATGCAGATACACTCATTTGGATGATGTAAGTAAAACAAACAACTGAAGTTGTCGACGTAATGTCAGAATCATTACAGGATTGCCCTTGCAGTGGATGGATGATATTTTAAATCAAATCTACCACCAGTATGTGGAATTGTTGTGCAACAGTATTTATAATGACTAAAAGCACAATGCTACCCTTATTACTGGATGCTATGAATTCCTGAGTGAGTTCACAACAGAAATCAGATCTTAGGGTTGCTAATTTGTTTAATTAAATTACCAATAAAAGGTGACTGAAGTCTGATGTATATTCTTACGCATACATTTGCTTGCGAAACATGGTAGCTTGTGAGACAGACATCAAGAATTTTCATCTTTGAAAAAGTCTTCTTTATATATCAAAGTAAATGTGGCAACAGTACCAAAAAGGAGAAGAGTGGATTAAAATACAGAAATGCCTGCTTCAGAGTTAAAGGACCTCAAAATGTTTTTCTTGGAACTGTTACACATTTTATTGGGAATTGGATTAGTCTTCCACAAGCACATCATAGCTGACAGTTGGATACAGGCGAGTGGAGCAGAATTGAAAGCTTCTGTTGGCTTTCAATAAACATAGGCCATCCGTATAAGTTTTTTGTGAAACAAAATATTATTTATATCTTTATATCTTCCAGATATTAAACTTTTTATACAAAATTCCTCTTGACTAGTTATGAGCCATATACAACTGGCAGAACTGACATCCAGCAATGTGATTTTGCTTGAGACTGAGTGAAGATATCAAGTTCTACTGCATTAGAACTATGATTATTACTCACAAATACTGCCTTCCTAAGATGGCATCAGTGGTTTAATAGGTTCTATGGTATGTGACATGAAATTTTCACTGCATTTCCAGTCATTGTGTTGTTACTGCACAAACAATGTTTAAAATAAGCAATAATACTGAATTTACAAGAGACATTCTATTTTCAAAGGTAAATATGTACTGTTAATAATGGTATTTGGCAGAAGTGAGATTTTGTCAGATGAATAGTCAAAACTGAACATTTTGGGAAGCCAAATGTGTGTGTTTTTTTTTTTTTAAATATGGTGGTGTGAGTCTGAATAGGATATAATAGGACATGAAATTCAAGTCTGTTTGTTTCATCAATGAAGAAATCAACAAATGCTCCCCATTTTGGATGTTTGAAATCAACTTCCTGCAGCAGTCCACAAGCATTCTTTGGACTTACAAACAATATTTATTGTTGTTATATGGAACTATTACAAATGAAATGAAATTACAAAGATGACCCTATAATATGTGGTAACATGGTATATTGGAGCAACTCCCTTGCAGCTCACAGGCTAAAAAACTCTTTACATCCATGTGCAAAGACTGACTAGAGGTCACCCAGAAAATGAAACTCCCCAAATTCTTGAATAGCCGAGTGATTCAGGCCCACTCCTACACAGGTAGTCCATTTTAGTGTGATGCTATTTAAAAATCGTATTAATCATTCATGCAGAAACAAATGAGGTGTAAGCATGCAAATTCATGGTAAAACACTGAAGTACTGTGGGTGTCTCACTAAACCTTCTCAAAGGCTCCAGGAAAAAAAGCAGGAATGAAATATGCTGATATGCTGATATAGATGAACATCGTAAAGAGCTTAAAGAGCTGGGTGAAGGCTTCTATCTATTTGCAGTTAATCACATCTGGTAATAAGACACTGGCCAGAAAAATGGACTGAGTAAATGGTAGGCACTGCACTTATTGCACAATTCTAACTAAAAGAGATATTCTGCCATGAGAACATTCATGGAATGTAGGACATCATCAGTTTCAATATGAGCCAAAAGCTATTCCAGAAATGTAATGTGTTTTTAATGGGAGTCGGCTTCATCGCCTTCTTATCTTTCCAAGACTCTGCACCATGTCCCAACACAACAAGAAGTCCATGGACAGAAACACCAAGTACACAGCACTCTGACCGAGAGCCCACATACAGAGAATCACGGCTATTTATGTGTACACACAAGGACACACACACACAATCACCATTACAGATGGTCATCAAGGTGCGGTTATCTAAGACTCTACCACCAATAGTTTCTAAATACGTACATGGAATACTTATATGCTTGTCAGATATGCATTTTAAAGGCCACAGTCTCTTGTTACTCCATCAGGAATGACCACAACTTTATTAAGGTCGAACTATGCTTGAAGCAAATCTTGAGGTTAAACTGAAAATACTGAAGGCAGGACTATCAGTCACAGGCTAATTTGTGTCTGCATCCTCTGTCTGGAGTGCAAGCCTTCTGAGAGCTGGTTTATCTGCATATTACAGTTTGTTACTAGTTCTAACATTGCTTAACCCTCAAAACACAGTTATTTCGATTATTTTCAGACTTTTTGTTTGCAAACTACAGCGAATTAGTGGGTAATGACTATGCAGTTCCTACAGCTGACCAATACATTGTTGCAATATCTTACCACTAAACGCTTTTAGTAGCTTGACCACTTTTCATATGCGTGAAACATATATCATACTCATTACATTAGTATCATAATAATGTTATTCAAAAATATATAAAGCAATTTAAAGATGCTTGTCTACAGCATGCATCCTCAGTAATAACTTAAATATATACATGTGTTGATTTTTTGAAGTTGGGGTCCATGGATAGGTCACAAGCTGTTTAATAATCATCACAGACAAAAAACAAAGGGTGATGTACGTGCTTACATTTTTGTCCTGAGGGACTTCATCCTCCTTTTTAGCCTCATCCAAGTCAGTCACTCCGCGGTTGAATTCATCTACTGTACTGTCTGGTATTGGCAGCTCCTCTGCATCAATGTCTGTCTCCTCTGTTACTGTCTTTTCAGCTCCGGTCAGCTCACGGTCTGCAGAAAGAAACAATTTGTGTTCATCCAAACACAAAGTAATTCCAGTTTTCTGAAATAAAATCTGCATGTGCTGGAGTTGCTCGAGTGATGTCTGGGACAGAGTATGATGAAAAGTGCAGCTTACTCAAGCTCACTATTGTAATGCCTGAGGCCATTAGCCAGAGGAAGCATTGAAGTCCAATGAGACGCTTTTAGCACTTTAACAAATAGCTCACTGTTAGTTCCAATGGAGGTTCTGACAATTAGTCCCTTAAGTGACTTGACTGACACTGTGCCAGAGCTGGTGTGAACAGGAGTGAGTCACTTTTATGTGATTGGAGCACTGGCATTGGGGCTGGGGGACCCTGGTGTGGCTGAGCAATGATGTGTGGGTGAGCATTGGCCACCCATCTGCATTTCAAAAAGAATAATCTCCAGAGGGAGCACGGAGGAATATAATCAGCCTGAACTCACAGCCCCGGGAGCAGGAAAAAAGATTTATGGGTATCGACAAAAATCCAGCAGATAAAGCACTGATATTTAGTGGCTCGCTTGGTACAGTACCGAGTAAACACTTCTGCAAAATCTTTAACTTTATAAACACCTTTGTGAATTATTTCATGACCACAAAGGGATTAACAGAGCAAGACAATATTTAATTTTTTTACTGTCTTCTCTCCACTGGCCTTTGCCATACTGATATTGTAGAAGGCTGCAATATGCAAACGAGCCTCTAACCAATCACTAGATGCTTTAAGCTCAGATGATCCAGGTGATTTTCTAGGAGTTTTCTAATAATCAATCAAAATGTTCACTAGATACAACAAGGGGAAATCATTTTGGTAAAATAAATAATACTGGCCAATCCTGGTTTCTCACAGTACACAAAACATGTAAATTCGACCCAAACCGTATCTTTCAAATCACGACAACACTTAACACCAGAAAACCTGTCCATGCAGAGCGCTGATTAAAACTGTGCAACAACATTTGTTATTTATTTAAAGTTGTTATTTATACGGCCAAATTACTGGTTATCTGAAGGCAAAAATTTGGATAACCAGTAATTTTTAAAAAATTTAATGTGGTCACAAATTAAATATGTCCAATAAACTGTGCAAAGTTGACTGTCAGTGGATAATTGTGACTTGTTATTTTATTTACGTTTTTGTGAGTGGAGAACTGAAAACAATATTGAACAACTCACAATTATCAAAGGACAGTCAATAAAGCACAGTCTATTGGAGTCTAATGGATTTGTGACCGCATTAAATGATATATGGACACATTTTTGCCTTCATTCACAAATCTAATACTAATCAGACCCTAAAATGTGTGCAGGTTACCTTGCACTCCAGAGTCTGGGCAGGTCTTCTGACTGTCTCCATCCTCCTGGCCATCTGCATTTTGCTGAGTGTGCTGCAGACTGAGCTTGTGGCAGACTTCGAAGGCCTGACCTACTGTTCGCACAATCCGCATGGCTTGACTCTGCACACAGTAACAAAACAACTGTGTGATCATTTAGGTTAGCCCACTAATGATATCAATTTAAAATTAATCTGTACCTTAAAGGTTAAAATACCATGAAAGTCCAAAAGCACAGTGAAAAGAGTGTGTGCTTGATAAAATGATTGGTTCATTAACTTATGCTGGCGGTTGAAAAAAAAGCTTGATACCAGTGCTGTCAAATTGACAGAATAATTTAAATAGCAGACAGTAGCTAATATCTGGGACTGCCTAATTTCCACCAAAGTTTAGATCTCTTCAGTACAATATGGTTTACTAATGGGAACAGCTGGCCAATACGCCCCGGCTTTAAATGCTTTCAGCTTGGCTTTACTGCAGTTCATTTTGGTTAGCGTACTAATAAGTTTCACTCTGTCACTGAACTCATTTCCATCGCTGCACAAATCCAAGCATTTAGAACACAATTAATGGTTTTCTGAACAGCAGATCACTAAGAGAAAACTGGCATTCCTGATAACTATAAGGCGGAAAATTGGTTCCACACTGAACAAGATGATTAATATTCAAAGGAAGACTGTGTGTGGGGGAGAAAATCCGTATATGGTTCATGGCATTTTTCCCATCATGGCGATGTTCCTATCAGGGCTTAGTATTGTAGATCAGAGCACAGCTGCATCTCTGCAGAGGCCTGATAATATTCATTTCTTTACAACTCAGCTCAGCCTGGTGTGTGAGGCAGGGAGGATCTGAAGAAACAATGGAAGAGCTGTGATCTCGGAGCACTATAGCACAAAGTGTTGGAAATAATTCAGTCTTCTACTCATCATTAAGATATTGCACTCAGGAAGGTATGCTTTCTTTGCCTTTTTGTTGTTAAGGAGAAATAACTGTGCACGGAAGCATAGAACGCATTACATGTATTTCGCTGCAGTTTACAATAAGCCTACTGCCAGTTCACACACACACCCACCCACCCACACACACACACCCCCGAAGTCACAATATTAAAACCAATGACAAGTGAAGTAAATAACATCAATTATCCTGTTACAGTGGCACCTGTCAAAAAAGGTGGAATATGTTTGGAAGCCAGTGAACAGTCGATTCTCAATGTTGATCTTTTGAAAGAAGGAAAAATGGAAACATGTGAGGATCCTAAACTCTCCTTAAGAGAGATCCTTAACTCTCAAAAGGGCTGAATTGTGGCAGTCAGGCGAACTGGCCAGAACATCACCAAAATACCAAGTATTGTGGTGTTCCTTGGCCAACTACTACAAGCTGTCCAAGGAAGGATAACTAATAATCTGGCTATAGGGTTATTGGCTCTCAAAACTCTCTGCCTGAGTGAAGGCTTGTTCAGTCCCACAGAAGAGTTACTGTAGCACAAATTGCTGAAAAAGCTGAAAAAATGCTGGCTATGACATAACAGTGTCAGAATGCACAGCTTGATGTGTTTGGGGCTGGGTAGCTGCAGAATTGTCAGACCAGAGCCTATGCTGATCCCTGTCCACCATAGAAAATGCCTACAATGTGCATTTGAACATCAGAACTGGACCATAAAGCAATGAAAAAGGTAGCCTGGTCTGGTGAATCACTGTTGTGTGTGGCAACAGAATGTACTATGGGAAGAAGTTAAGCTGGCGTAGGTAGTGTGATGCCCTGGACAACATTCTACTGGGAAACCATGAGTCCTGGCATTCATGTGGATGTTACTTTGATATGTCCCACCTACTTAAACATTGCTGCAGATCAAATATTGATTAAAAAATGATTGATGTACACACACACACACACACACACACACACACACACACCATCCACCCACACACCCACCCACCACAAATAAATACATACAGACACAGATTAAACAAACAAACCACATAGACCCCGAAGCCAATTTTATAAAATAAAAGGAAAAGCTTGTAATGATGTAACAAGTGCAACACTGTTTTCACTGCAGTGTGAATACTTCTGCACCAGCTGGCAACAGACCCTATGGGCATCTTACTGGAGACACATTTAAGCAGGTAATATGCATCTGAACAGTACTGAGTGTGCGTCAATGTAACAAACAGCGATGCTGAAGAAAGAAATGAGCCAGACCCTACTCCCAGCTTGGAGGGGCAATTACATTTCAAGGAGCTCAGTTCAAAATAATGGGGCACTTCAGTGTAAACTGTTTTCTAGAATGGTCATATTTCTGCCTTAACAATCAATGGCTTCTGAAATTGTGCATTTGTCTGAATGCGAACATGAGCGGTCATAATGACTTTCCATCACTTTTACCCTTCCCCACTTGTTTTTGAGGTGAGATAATGCTGTGCCAATGTGTCCAATCTGTCTGAAAATAACCTATTAATAAAACTTTTCTCATTTTCCTTAATATGTGCAAATATAGCACAAGTGTATTGTGCAGTCAAAAAACCATTTCAGAATATGGTCTCCAGAAAATGATATCGCATACTTTGTTGTTTTTCACATCAATAGCTATTCTGGTTCCAAGTGATGCAGTCATGGCTCCGGGTCGTTTCTGGTGAGTACATGCACTGCTGAGCTGAAACTGGATTTCAGTTAAAACACCTGTCCTCCAGACACATTCATCTGGGTCTCATCATAAACCAATTAAAACAGACTAACTCTTCCATCCTGGGAAGAAAAATCTTCCATCCTGGGTACTCACTACCAGGCACATAAACGTCGCCCTTCTATTTAATCAGGAAGTGACAGGGATAGAAAAGTAAGAGAAGGCTGACGAGCTTTGACATTGTGAGTTAAGCTCAGGAAAATGAGCACTCCTACTCAGGTTGTGGAGCCGACACTGCTGTAATCCAAACACATGATCCAAATCAGTGTATAATCATGAAGATAAATACCTGTAAATGTAATGAACCACTCAAGCAGGAAGAAACTGCCACTGGATAATTCAAAACTCATCCATTCCTCCAGTCACCTTCTTTAGCAAGCTTCAAGCAACTACGCAACTACAAGTCAAATCAAAGATTTAAAAAAGGCAGTGGACCATATCTACACCCATGATTATCCTGAATCATAACCAGCAGATAATAGAACGTGGCTAGTCAGGCGGACACGGAATGAAAGGAGACAGCGCTTTGGCCAATAGCAGCAGTCTGACTTGGCAGAGAGGAACCCAGGCAGAGGATGTGAAGCTTTTGGCTGCTTCTTCATACTCTCACCCTAGACGTGCCTGTATCTATCAGATGCTATTAAAATGCACAGGCCTGCTTCCTGCTCTTTGGCTCTGGCTCTGTAATTGATTCCCCAGGGTTCCACCTGCATTTAACAGCTCATGACAATGAAAAGACAATTAATAGTGTTCTATAAACCAGTGTCTTCCTGGAGCACAGGATCTAAGAGTCACCCGATTAGTTTCAAAGTCATCCTGAATCTGATTATGCACTACGGGTTCCCAAATCCGGTCCCGCGAATCCAATGCCCTTGAGAGTATAGTTTCAATACAACTGATGTTGAAATGTTCATGAAGATTCAGTAGACTGCAAGCTTGGGCCACACTAATGTCTAGTATGGTGTACAAAACGCAGTCTTGCCATTTTTTTGTCAGGAACACGGCACCCGGGGAGCAGTGTGTGGGGATGGTACCTTGCTCAGGGTACTTCAGAGGTGCCTAGCGGAACCGAACCTGGACTTTCCGGGGCGAATGCCTTAACCACTAGGCTACCGCTGCCCCGGCATGTGTTGCACATACTGTTTATTAAGCTTACACTACTAACGTTGATACATTTTTATTGGTAATGATTTTTCATCTAATACTGATTATTAGTGTTTGTTAGTTTAAGGCACAAAGTTAAACTTCTTCATGGTGGCTGCTTTAATGGCATGATGCTTTATTTAATAGCATTAACTATTTAGTGTCATTAAATATAAGTTACAGCTAGCAAAATGCTGAAACAAGTTGGAACTTATAGTGGTGATGGCTGATAATTCAAGCATCTAAATCTATGTAATGTGATATTATTTATAGATTTTTTCATGTAAATTTATGAAGTCATCATATTTGATGAGAGCTTACTACATCTTCACAAAGTGACAGTTTCTGAGCTGAGAGATGAAAAGATGAAGAGTCCAGGCTGTAACATTTTCTGAGGTTGCATACCATTAGCATGTCTTCTACAATGGTTGTATGTGGTCTTATTCTGGATTTAATGCAACAAAGTTACTGGACAGTGAAATTGAGAAAGTGTTGGGAGTGGAACAGTGAACTATTGAACAGAGAGTTGTGGAGCAGCAATGGACATATATATATATATATATTTATTTATTTATTTTTGGACACAGAACAGAGTGTTCAATGCACAATAGCAATTATATTTTTGAAGGGTATGTTCTCATGTCAAGTTCAGGGGGTTGTAATTTGATGTACTGTTCTAAATATGACGTGCTGTATGTTTTTGGCAGCGGTCTTAACACAGATAGGAAGTATCGGTGCTATATGATTAATACCAGATTAGATTCGAATACCAGATTAGATTCGAGTGGTTTATTCATCAGCTGTTCCTTTTAATACATTATAATCATTATAAATGCATTTTAGAATTAAAGACCTGAGTAATTAATAATATATAAATATATATATATATATATATATTTTATTTTTTTATTTTATTTTTTTCTTTGAATGTTTGGATAGTTTGGTCATTTTTCATTGAGGAAAAATGATTCAATTTCATTTCGTTTTATTTATATAGCAATTTTTTCCCCAATCAATGCTGTTGTAAAACGTGTGTCAATGTTACACCCAAAATTTGCTAATTAATTGGAAATTACATTCAGCCATTTTCAGTCAACAGAATGTGAGACTAGGTGTGAGATTAAAATTAGAGCTTCATGTAAGTTTGTGGAAGCGTGTAGGTAGGTTTGTTTCATGTAGGTTTCTGGATAAGCCTGAAGGCTATTGGGAAAATGTTTGTGGACTGAACTTTTTGGTTTGAATGAGTAGTGATTTATACCAATGAATAATAAAGAAAGATGTCAGGATATCTGCTCATGAACTGAATTTCAAAAGAAAGGTGACAAGACAATGACATTAAGCCCATAAGTCATTCTACAAAAGAATGCGTCAAAGTCCTGACAATAAGTTTTGACTATGTCCATGTTGTGGGCCTGAAGCGAGCAGTTCGAGTGAGGAAATCCACCAACATCCCAGCAACATCCCAGAGTTGAAGCTGTTCTGTGCAGAGGAATGGGCTATAATTTCACCAAAATAAAATTCAGGACGGATCAACAGCTATTGGAAATGTTCAGTTTAGGATTACACCAGATACTGAAAGCTAAGGTTCAAAAACTTCTTTCCCTGGCGGATATGCAATCTTTCCTCAATTCTTAAATGGCCAGGTATAATATGTATATATATATCTCACTTTATGTATTGCTGAAAGAATGTGCAGGGGAATTTGTATTTCAGAGTATTTGTATGTGTATTTCAGAGCCGAGAGTGAGAGAGAGAGAGAGAGGAGAGAGTGAGAGAAAGTGTGCGAAAGAGAGAGAGTGAGAGCGCGAG
>JBBPDH010233443.1:0-12088 GCA_037974565.1 Clupeocharax schoutedeni | reverse complement strand
GCAGAGGGTGAATTTCGTGCTGTTCACACTGTGTGCAGTGGTGTGTTCACGTATGACCGAATGATCACTTTCACTTAAATAATCTCTTAGACCAATTGAATGTGGGGGTAAGTGTGAGTGACAATACGTATTAAGCTTTTTTGTGATTTTAAATAGGTAAATTAGCACTGTTCTAATAATCTGTCCAGTACTGCAGATCATTAAATTATTTATATACACTTAATCTCCTTAAACCAATTTTTAAAAAATTTAAATAAATACATGCATGCACACGCAAGCGCATAAAGATCACTGATCTGAAGTCCTGGTCTACTCTCTGAAAGCGGGCCTGTTCTCTTGGCAATGCCCCATGATCTTTAATTTTTTCCATAAGGAAAACCACTAATAAGGGTCTATATCCTCAACCATAGAGGCCATATATTACACTAAAATATTATACATTTGTAGAGTAAAACTTAATTACAATAACGCGTTTTCCTTACAAGGTGATTTATATATTATTTATTTGGAAATGTGGATATTTTAGCCATAAAAAAGATTAAGACCAATCCTTGTGCACACGGGAGTGTTACAGCTGTGCATGTCAGTTTGCCTTTGTGCGTGTGCACTTACATGAGTTTTTTCCGTGTTTCCTCAAGCTCACTGAATTCTTCCTTTTTCTCTTGAATGCTCTCCAAGGAGCGTAGCAGGGCTGCATGGTCACCTGACTCAATGATATCATCACTAGGTCTGAGGTGCTCCCAGCGTAGGCGAAAATTCTGCAGATCCTGCAAATACACCTTCACACGTGATAATACACTCCCCTTCATCACCTCCACCTGGGGGACACAGAGAGAGAGGGTGAGAGAGATACACAAATAACATGCTGCATATAGGATCTAAATGTAATGATAATTTGCCCCATATATGGAATACATATGTATGGATCAAGGTGTAATAATATGCCCTGTATGTACTATATGGGTCACTCCAGAATTGGAGGACATTTGACGTCCCACCCATGAAATCTCCAAAATACATAATCATGAAGTTTTGTGTAAGTTGCACTAGTCCTTAGACCACATCCAAATCAACTGGGAGAAATAATGTTTTGAAAATATGTTTTAAAATACCAAATAAGTCAGGAGTATCCCCTAATAAGCCATTTCCCCTTGGCCCAGTCCCTTGGTGGCCAAATTGAATATCAGATAAAACTGTTAAATTTACATATAAATCTAATTTTTTTTATATTATATTGTTCACAGATGTCTATTGTAGATGTGGAAAGCAAGTTTCTTATCAAGACAATATTTTTAAAAAGTATTATTATGAAAGGAATCTATGTCCCACACTTTGGCTGCAAACCTGTTCCCGTTTTTTTTGTAGCATGAAAGAAGAAGATGAAAGTTGTGAGTCACATGACACACTGGAATTTACATCATCAAACACTCTCCTAGCAGCACAGGTATGTCCTCTGTTCTATTTTTCATATTGTCAGCCTTGCTTGAATGTGTCAATCTACGTCATGCAACTCTGTTATGTATATTTCCAGATTAATTTAAATACTTCAAAAAAGGTTTTAACTTATTTACATATGTAAGGTTGTCAATAATAAGCTGATAGTAGTCTAAAATGTTGCCAATTTAAAAGACAGTTTAATGCTGAAGAATAGCCTTTTGTTCATTTGTTCATCTTTTGTTTTTTTTTTTTAAAGTATTGTCTCTTTCTTTGTTTTGATATCTATTGCTGTAACAGATTGTATGCACCTATGTTTGTCTCCCAGTGAGAGTTTGTGAATTTGTAATTTGTGCAAAAAAATCAATTAAAATAAATAAATAAATAAAAATATGTAAGGTTGTCCTCTTGGTAAATACAAACAGTTAACTAAACAGCTAGGTTCTTGTTTTGAGAAGAAGCTAACATTAGCATGGATTCGCAACCCTGATTTTGAAAGTTGCTTCAATTAATTAAAATCAACTCATATCTGAACTCAAATGATTATTTAGAGAGAATGTTACTTTCTTTATGCAATAGTAAACAAATTATATATATTTATTTAAAAATTATGATACACTATCAGCTCCCTGGTTGTTGGTATCAGGGTTGTACCATTTATAACATTGTACCAATGTAACAATAAATAAAACATTTAATAAAAAAATGTCTTTGATGCCTGAGCTGAGCCAATCAAGTTTTTGATAGTTTATGACCTAGTACTCATGTGTACATAACAAAAACTGGCTTAATAAAATGTTTTTTCCCCCAAAATTCTAAAGCCAAAATGTCCTCCAAGTCTGGAATGTCCCCATATACCTGTATGTATGCGCATTTATATTCATACATATTCAAAAATAATAAGGCCTATATATATTATATATGGAGCATGTACATACATGTAATATTACATCCCCTTTGTACAGTTATTACGACAGCCTGTGAAAACCTGTGTCTTCTTTAAAACAGGTAAATATATTTAATCAGCATTTTAAAAAATACTGAAAGGTATTGAACTTAGCTTCAACTATTAAAGTAAGTGGTGACACCATGGTAAAATCCAAAGAGCTCTTTGGGGCTTTCAGAAAGAAGATTGTAGATGCATATGAAAAGGGATATAAAAAAATCTAAGAATCTGAAATCAGGCACTCCGCCATCCACCATCCTTTTAAAACAATTGCCAGCATGACCAGGTCAGGCTGTCCTAGTACATTCAGACAACGAGCAGACAAAGAAGTCCATTAATCCTAAAATGTCAACATGGGACCTAAAGGGAGCTGTTACCACAGTTTATGTCAAAGTATATACCAAGAAAACATAGACTTCTGGAACAATGCGCTTTAAACGGATGAATCAAAAACAACCATTTGGACACAGTAACAGAGGACATGTGTGACAAACACAGCATTTGAGCAAAAGAACCACAAATGCTAAGGGCCTGGCCAGCTCACCATAAAATTAATATAAATCCTTTACTGTATCAGTGCTTGAGGAAACTGTGAGACCATCTGTCCTAAAATTGAAGCTGAAGTGCAGGTTGTTCATGCAACTTGACAATGAAATCCACCAAAAAAATGTTCAAAAGAGTTCTGGAATGGCCCAGTCCAAGCCCAGATCTTAATCCAATTGAGATGCTTGTGGAGTGATTTGAAAAGGGCTGCACATGCAAGAATTCCCTTAGCCAATGGAATTCTTCTTGAGATATAATTTGAAGAAAGATCAAACTGATATGCTGATACGTCTTTATAAAGAATTAATCATTTAAGGGGGTGTCCTAATTTCTTCCTGACTGTATAAATTTAAGCAAGTGTATGTAAGAACAATATACCCCATATGGATTACATATGTTATTATGAATACAAACATGTATTTGTAATAATAATAATAATTTTAATAGTAATATGTGTGTACCTGTTCTTTGATCATGAGCTGATGGCTCTCCATCATGAGCTCGAATTTGTCCCACTTGGCTCTAAGGGAGCTGATGGAGTCCAGGCCACCTCCGGCTACTGACCGCAGCAACCTGTTCTTCTCCTCCGCCTGCTGGAACAGCGGATTGACCTGCACGCAATAATATATAACTTACCTTGAAATATTGAAAAAAATGTTCTGTATGACCACTACGGTATCTCAATATACACGCACAGACACACAGACAAGCCTCAGTAGTATGTTTACCTCAGGTTTCTTGGCCTGGAGTTGGCTGTGTTTAGCATTGGCATCTCCTATCTCATCTATACTTTCTGGCCGCATTGATAACATCTCCATTGCACCAGTAACAAATGAGTCTATGGCCTGAGTGTGACCTACACACACACACACACACACACACACACAAAAAAACACAAACACAAACAAAATTCCAGTAGATGGCAGTATTGTGTTTTGTGAAAATATTCTGATGGATGCAATCATATTAATACTGATACTAACAGCTTTATTTGTGACTCCTTACCCTGAATAGATTTTCTGAGGGTCGCCAGCAGAGTTTCGAAAAGTTTCTGAATCAGATCATCAATCACAGCCTTCACCGGCTCACAATTCACTGTTATACAATCTACCCTCTCAATACTTAGCGTCCACACACACACACATACACACACACACACGCATAATTATTAGGATTAGGCAACGTCATGACTAAATGTTTATTGAAATTAAAAATAAAAACTGAGACAAATGTGTGACATCCTGATGCTTGAAAAATAAGTATGTGTCCGTGTGTTTACCTGGGCAGGCGTTCAGATTCTTTTCCTTTGGCTTTGAGAGCCCTGAAGTTTCTCTCCCAGTCCTGAGCACTGTGCAGGTGCTTTTCTGCCAGAGCTTCCATATCCACCTGCCCCAACACAACCCAGTCCTGTACCCCAACACACACACACACACACAGCATATGACACTTACTACTAGTACTGATTACTAGAGACGTTTCATCTGTGGCCTGTTATTTAATCACACAGCCTGGAAGACAACTTAAGGGAAAATAGTGGCATTAACATTAATATATTTTGTAATTACAGAAACTTACATTGAAAGCTATGAAAATTGTACATGGTTATGTTTCAGCTGTAATTATATATTACATGCAATATGTACTGAATACTGGGCTTACATGAGGATAACTCTAGGAAGGGTTAAGTAAACATATTGACACAAAGAGCATCACTCTTTACTGTATTATATGTTATTAATACATTTTTCTAATATTGGAACTTTTGGGAAACAACTATACTGTGTAATGTAATACAAACACATTTAAGAGGAAATGATCACGATTTTGGCACATGTTAAAGCAACCATCTTGTGTAGGTGTTTATGCCATACAGAGACAGACGTGCGTGTTAAATTACGACAAAAGCAGCATCCAGTCTGGGGTTTCCCAGCTCATTATCCATTAGAGGACAAAGTTAGGTCAGTTTCACTGGGAAAAACTGTGGTGTATTACCGAGTGTGTTAGAGTGAACGGTACAGTCCCGTGTGAGAGTATCTGACTGGATATGAGCCTTCATGATATGTATGTGAGTGCTTGTGTGCGTGCATGCATTTCATTCCTTTCACTTCCTTCTTCTCTTCATATTCAGTTGCTTTGTAAATGTCTCTTTTCGCTTTCCCTCTCCTGAGACAGAATTCTCTACATGCATAAGCACACACATATTTAAGTGTCAAACCACAACAGATGCTGACAATAGCAGTTTTTCCACTTGAGTTCCCTCACTTTTGTCAAATGTACTCTCATTTTGAGGATTAAGGACTATTTTGTAGCATGAAATTCTTATTTCACTTCCTATTTATGTTGGTAGTTAATCTAATGTGTGAGGCCTCCGTAAGGACTGACTAACCTGTATCTATTTAGATACCACAGAGGGAAACATAGTGAGTGGTTTCATACATTTAGATTTATTAATCACTGATAATTTGCAGATGAGTCATGTGTAAACTGGTGCAGCTGCATGTGCTTTACCTTAAACGTGTCTTGTACACCGAGCAGTCTGCTGAAGAGCTGTTCGGCCTTGCTGTAAACGGTCAGGAAGCTGCTGGCATTGCGCTCTATCATGTGGCTGAAGATTGACTCCTCCCCCGGCTCACTCACTCCTTTAAACTGGTTGGGGATGCTGATGAAGCGCTTCATCTCTCTATAATATTTTGCCCGAACCTCCTCAAATGCTGGCCGGAACTGTAGACGGCCCTGTCTACACATGAAACAACACTGCTGTTCTATATACATGGTTGTAAATATGATCATATAGACTATTGTATATACTATGCTGTACATGGACTATTTCAGTTACATCACTATTATATCCTGTTATAGAAACTTCCTTTGGCTTTGAGAGCCCTGAAGTTTCTCACGGTGCATGATTTCAAGCTTTAAGTGACTTCACCTATTATCAAGTCCTGCTTTATGGTGAAGCAAATGCTGATTAAAATCCAAATGTTTTTAACATAACCAACAGGTAGTGTATTTGTGTGACTTACTTGAAGACAAGGTCGATGTGGATTTCTGGAAGGTTCTTGTTAAGGGCCTCCAGGCCCACCTGGTATTGATACTCCAGAGCTTTATACAGCTGATGGTTCCAGTGCTGCCTCCATGCACGCATATCACTCACACGGATTCCCTGAAAGACACACATACAAACACTTACAGAACCATAGACAGCACGTCCACTAGGATAACTGTGGCGTTCCAGCCTGTGTGCAGGGAAAGTATTTTAAACACAGGTTTGCTGTTATGCATAAAATGGAACCCCCATCCCTTTCCAATGAAGAAAAACTGAATTTTCCACCAATCCTCCATTTAAAAAATCAGATCACTTTCACAAATGTAGCATAAGAGTGAGTGCTGGTGTTAAATATATTTAATCAAATCTAAGAAAAGTCAGTGCCTGTGACTCGAGAGTGGCAAAGCCTGTCCTCAGCTCCTGAAGACCATCTTTCCAACGCTGCTGCTGCCTCAACAAATCAACCCCCATTAACACTGCCACCTACAAAACACACACACACACACACAAACGCACAAACACACACATGTTTTACCGTTATAAGGAAATTGTACTATTAAATGATTCTATAAAGTAGATTCAATTTGTAGCAATAAGCTAAAAGGTGATTATTCACTGGGTCACCACCTTGTCTGTGAAACTGGTGTGCCACTTGCGGAGCTTCCTGTTCTCAGAGGACAGTTTTTCAGCAGCATTCTGTAATTTGCTGATGTAAAGCTCCAGCTCTTTGCCATTCTCCCATGTTATCTGCAGCTTTCCACCTGTCTCTCGGCTGTCATAACGAGGACTTTGCTGAAAAGTACAAAAACAAACACTCTCTATTAAGGGAGACTCTGTTAGTAAGCACAGCACATCAATAGTATAGTCTGGTTCTTCAAAACTATTCAGTAGGGACTCTGGTGCTGAAGAAACTGAAATTAAAGCTGAAGAAACAGGAAACACACTGCATGCACAGTGCATTTAACAATACAGACAGAATGGAGCTTCTTCATTACAGTGACAGAAATCTCTGTAGCACACAGGAAGTTCCATTTCCACATACTGATGAATTTTACTAGGAGTGGATTGAGATTTTAAAAGAGCTAATAAAAAATAATTCACGAATGTGTGGGGAAACATATGCTTGATGCCTGTTTTTTAATTTCATTTTGCTTTTAGCTTATCAACATGGGAGCTAAAATGAAAAGCAAGATGCAGAGGTAGTGTGTGTATAAAACAAGCCTCGAGGTGTGCGTGCAACAGCAATTGAGCTGCAGTACCTTAATAACCTGCTCAAATACTAAAGCATAGTTCAACAACATTGGCCTCTGAGATGGAATCATCTGCTGGTCAATGACATTGTAGAAATGAGCCACCTGTGAAACACACCCAAGCACACACACAGGCACACACAAATACATACTATTAATAATAATACATATATGTTTATCCCTGCTAGTTATCATTGATATTGATTAATTATGAATGTTTTTCTGACAAGTAGCTTCACTAAAAGAAATTGTGTGGATATATGTAAATATGCTTGGAATTTGAAAAAGAAAAAAAAAGCTGGATAAAAAAGTTGGTACTGTGATGGTGTGGGCCAGGAAAGACATGAGTCACAAACATACACTGGGCAGTGAAAAGAATTACCCCTTTAAAATATTCACATGTTGTTGCTTTACAGCCTGAAATGAAGCCACAAACAGCTATATTTACTTAATATAAGACACAACATCAACAGTTCAGAAAGACCCCCTTATGTTATGTTAGTAGAACCACCTTTTGCTTTAATTAGTGTTGAGGATACTTTTCTATCAACTTAGCACATCTAGGCTGTGCAGTATTAATCAACTTCTCTCTTCTTTTGGATGGTAACCGGTGGTGGACTGCAATCTTCAAGTCAGTCCACAGATTTTCAACAGGGTTTGGGCTCCGACTACACCACACAAGGACACTCTTTTCGTATGCATATATTCCACAAATAAACACTTACGGTGCCTAAACATGTGTTGGCATGTGTCTCTACAGGGCAGAGAACACCAGCCCTAGACCTGGAGGGCTGGTGTTCAGCATGGTTTGGTTCTTCCTCAAAGACACTCACTAAACCTGGAGATTAACAGATGAGGTGACCTAGGTGTGAAATCACCAAACTGTGACGGAGCTGAGCATCTCTGCAGTAGAAGGTGTGACTTATGTACAGTAACCCCTCACTTTTTATGCGGATCAGCGGTCGTGGATTCAGTCTAAGGCAAATTTTGCTTTTCGTGGCTATTATGTTCCAGGAGCACCGTATTGTTGTGTTTTGGTAAAAAAAATTGCCCTAAAATGCCCATTTTTATAAAATATGCTGCTCCATCTCTTGTCTTCGTATTTTAGTGTTTTAAACATTTTCCCCCAATTTTCCCCCAGTTATCTCAGTATATTTAGTATTAGTGAACTGTGCCCTGTCTAAACATGTGGGTCGACGTTTCTTTTGTGTACAGGCCTTTGTTTTGGCTTGCCACAGGGTGTTAATGCTAATAACTAGCAGTAGCAACTCAATATTTTAACCAATTTCCTGATTCATTATTTCTCCTTGCTGCTGCCGTTTGTAGCATCAGTGGCAGCTGCAGACCAGAATATACACCGTGGATCGTCTCAGTGTTTCTCTTGTTTTTCGTTTTGTCCTTCTTAAATTAAATTAAAAGAGGTGAATAAGAGTTGACCTTTAAATTTTTTTTAAGGGTAATGCATTAAAACTATTAATTAAATTAAACTGTCCTGGAGTCATATTTGGGGGCAGATTTAGGGTTTACACTATAAAAAATACACTTAGATACAAATAAAATGTCATTTGACCAGGGTGGCAAAACTTTTCATACATTTATCCATGTGTGTGTGTGCATGCGTCTCACCTGTTTGAGTACCATAGCCTGTCTGTAGAATTTCTCCGCAGTGTTAGCAGCCTGCTGTATTTTGTGGGGAATGTTGAATCCCATCGCAGAAAGCTGCCTCACCTCCCTCAGCAAACTCACCAACCGCTCTGAGTAATGGATCTTCAGTTTTCCATCCATTTGATCCAGCTCCATCACACGGTCGCTTGCCTGCAGTCTGTATACACACACACACACAGATGAGGAGATATTATATCCTTGAATTTGATGAAACGTTACTGGTGTGCGTCTTGTCTCGCAGAAGAAAAAATGCTTTACAAAGCATCTGTTACACTTCCATAGAAATGACCATCAAACAAGTATTATATAATATAGATTTGTAGGGTGTCTCGGGGGAAGAATCCCAGAATCTTGAGATATTCCCCCATCCTTATATTATCTCTAAAGGTATCAAAATAATGTTCTGCTGCAATTCATTCTAGTGAGTGCTAACCTTATTCCAGATGTGGGATCTGCTAGTCCTGAAAGAAGATCCCGGGACCAGTCCTCAAAATGCTCCTGCTCATACATCCTCAGCTGCTCTTGCAAATCCACACAGAAACGTGCAAACACACCAAACCTGGGGAGGTCTGACAGCAAAGCCTCCCCCATCTTCACAGAGCTTTCCACCTACACAGATATATACACATATATGTGCACAGATAAACAAACACACAAACACATACACACACAAACCAAAAGTATAACATCGCAACTCAACCCACTGCACAGACTTACGCACTACACACTTACTGTAAGTGTAGCAAACCACTTTTGGGGTTTTAGTTTTTGCTTTTTAGTGAATAATTGAGTATCAACTTCACATTATTCCGTATTTACATGGGTCACGGTTCGGTACGGTTCACAATACAGCAATGTTAAGCAACCAAAAGTTCTTAAGAATGAGGCTTGGTTTATTTTCATTTATTTTAGATAAACAGCTGTGTACTAACCAGTAAACACACACACTTGCTTATGATTTACTTTTTGGTCCCTCTGTGATTCCATATTACTTCAATCACGTCTTCTCCATCGTACCGTGTATGCTCCGAAAGACGTGTCTTTTCGGACACCAAAACCGAGTTACATACCGAACCGTGACATCTATGTACCGTTACACCCCTAGTATTTACTATTAATTTACTATGAAAGATTTACTATGAATGATTCACTATGTACAGTATGTAAGAGAGTGATTTAGTATCCACTAAATCATTCCAGTATGAATTATCCAGTATCTATTGTTTATTATTTGGCATCCAGTATTACTTATTCAGTATCTACTCCTTATTCTGTATCCCCTATGAATGATTCAATATTCATTATGAAAGATTTTGTGTCCAGGAATGATTTAGCAATAATAGAAAACCAAAGTTTTATAATTATGAGGATGAAGGGAAAGAGTTAAAACAGGGAGGTACACTTAAAACCAGGTACACTTAAAGCCAGTTCGGTTCAGTTTATTTACCGTTTAAATTCATTTGTACATTATATTTTAAAACAGGCAGAGTCTCAAAGCAGCTCGGAAGAAATATGTTCATCCGGAATACAAGCTTTATCAAATCTCAGCTTTATACATGCGTGCATGTGCATTTTACCTTCAATAGCAGCTGTCTGACCCACACTACGTTGTTCACAACCTCAGGAAGGTTCCGGCCTGCTAAAGGTCCAGTCTTTTCTCCTGGAACTCCATGATGGCGGTTTTCAAAATCAACACGTAAACCTGCGCAATACAAGAAAAAAAGGTGACTCTGAGTGAGACTGCAAGATTTATGTTGCTAAACCACATCGACAAGTCTGCTCCACTCTAATGAACATCTGGTTGAATAATTACAGAGAAGTTTTGAGGATGTGGTCACAGCAAAAGATTTGGGAGACTTCTATTGTTGTGGCCAAACAACAACACTTATTATTATTGATCAGACACATATAGGGTCAGTGGGCGTACATATATTCGTTCCCTAAATTGTTCCTATTATATCAAGAGCCAAAGGGGAGTCATGTGTTTATGAAACCAGAACAGCCAGAACTGCTGCTAAAATGCACAGTAATAGCACACGAGTGTTGTGCTATTATCAACAAAGACTGAGAAGAAATATTTTTCTATTAAACACCCTTGAGCAAGAGTGCTACACTGCAGCAGCAGTGGAACAAAATATGCCTGGCTGGCAAACTGACTTAATTTAAAATATTAGTGACACACAAAAAAATCATTAATTGTTTCTATGTTTGAGAATTTGTGTGTGTATTTGTGTGTGCATCCAGACCTCTGCAGTAGTCATGCAGTAGTGTTAGGAGTATTTCTCTCTCTGACTGGAGCTCTTTGCTCACTCTGGGTCGTTTTATGATCTCTCTGTGTTTCTGGAACACCTGCAGACACTGACCAAACACACACACACAGATGTACATACATATACAGAGAATTTCCATTCTAAGGATGCAAATGAAGGTTAGTATATAAAAATGCTGTGCAAAAATCAAAGACAACTAAGCAAAGCCGTTTAACTTAATTCAAATGTCCAGAGTGTGTTTTTTTCCCAATAAAAACGTCAGAATAAGGAACTTCCGCAAACGTAAAGAATTTCTTGCATTTAGAAAGTGCTGATAAGAACACTCCAGATTTTTCCTCGAGGCTCCCAGCTGATTCAGTTCAATGAAGGACCGATTATTTTGAGCAGGTACTAGATAATAACTACAAATACTGCTGGGCTGCCACAGGAGAGGTTTGCATTTATTGCAGCTATTTTTTTTACCTTCATTCTAAAATTAGGGGGGCAAATACCTGCTGAGGGCTGTCCTGTACGTCTCTGATGTAAGTCTTTAGTTTTTGTGCTGCTTCCTCTTCAGCTGGAGCGATCACCCTTTCAAACTGAGACACTGCAGCTCTCCAGAGAGGCTTAATACATAAACAAAATACACACATACAACATCTGCCACCTTATTAGACAGAGGAGAACTGGACACAAATGAATGTGGGGTACACTATGACTTTTGGTTTTCTGTTTTTCTGTGGGGTGTGTGTCAGTGACAGAATTCAGTCCTGTAGCATTTTAATCTCATCTTGGTGGTGCTTATATTAAAATGTGTATATTACAGTGAATAAACAGCTCACAACAGGAGCTGGCTGAACTGTTTATACAAACAAAATTAATATTTTCATTTGTAGTAGAGTTGTGTAGGTAACTTGTATACATTATGTGTGTATATATATATATATATATATAT
>JBBPDH010233371.1:0-12090 GCA_037974565.1 Clupeocharax schoutedeni | reverse complement strand
AACAATCTTTGTACAAATAAACGCTGTCTGTTGTTTCATTTTTAGGCGGAAAATATAGACACACGGCGCTCTTCCTCTGCTCCTTCTCTCTCTCTCTCTCTCTGAATGTTATCTGCTTCGTCTCTCTCTCTCTCTCTCTCTCTCTCTCTACGTTCTGCGATCCGTCTCTCTCTCTCGTTTACTGTAAAAATACTGTCTGAAATATTATGTGAAAGAATATTTTGTAGCCAAGCAATTTCATATTCACTAATCTTCTTAATGCCTTCGTTTCTCCCACCCGAATTCAGACAACACCCCGCCCTCCCGTGATTGGCTAATAGTTAGGTACTGACTGGCAGTGCTATGAGTTAAATGTCTTGGCTGGTCAACTACAGCTGATGTAAAAAAAAATGTGGATCACATATTTTTTCACCAAACTAGCCTTTAAATTTATGAAATTTAGTAAATGTACTTTATTTTCCCACCGAGCAGATACTGCTCTACTCCTGGTCTAATAACTCTTTATAAAAATAAAACCAAACCGAGCGAATGTCGATTACTGTTTACTGCGTTTTAATTAGAGGTGGGCATAGATACATTTTTTTAACGCCGTTAACGCCGTGTGTAATCTTGGCGTTAAGGCGCGCGAGATCCCCCATCTCCCAGACAGAGAGACTGAGACAGGTTTAAAACGTGCATGAACCGGACAAGTCACTGAAATATCAAGGTGACTGAAATATCAAGGTGAAATTCATCATAGCTTGCGTAGTATAGACCAGCGGTACTAGGGACCAGTCAAGTCAGGCTTTGGGGCTGCAGGGCCCTGCACATATGACCCCACATATGACTTTTAACATAAATTAAATTACTTGTCTAGTCACCCACAGGAATTATTTGGCACCAAAAAAAAATTTAACCAACGTTTTAATGTGAAGGGTGTGCCTGCTTTTTAACAGTGATATTTTTTTTTATCTCGGGATAAGAATCTCGCGCCGATTTTAATTATCTTAATACTTTATTTTAAATATTGACTCGCAGCGATTGGTACCTACTTTCTTAGTTCTATTTTCTATTTATTTTCATACAATAAGGGCATTATATTATATCCTATTTGTGTGTTAAAAAAGTGTAAAAGCCATATTAACTCGCACTATCCTCCCATTAAAGAGTGTTTCCTCGGTAATGTATCACTGATAAACTGACATGAGTCAAATTAAGTATTCAAGTTCACAATAATCATCTTTTATTCGTCTAAGTTGAAAGACTTCTTGTTGTTCTCGATGCGTTCACTTTTCCCACCCGTGTTCAGAGAAAACGTCGCCTTTCTTTGCTGTGATTGGGTGGTAGTATCGCACCTCCCGTGCTGTGATTGGCTAATAATTTGGTAAAACGTGTGAGTGCTCTGATAGGCGGAGTGATTGTGGGTATGGTGAACTACTAACCAATCCGTGCGGGGGGCGGGGCATGACGGAATACGGGTGAGAAAAACAAACCCCGCGTCTCTCCAGTAATGAAAGGCGCCCGGTCGGTTCGGGTCGTTTCCTTTTGCAGTCCCAGTTGCTCCGCGCACTCTCCCGCACCGATAAACTCCTGATTCTCTCTGAAAAAGGAGCGTGTCCCGGATGTATCCGTCCTCAAACAGCCTGAAAATGAGTCCTGCTCAGCTCTGGGACTGGACTGAACATGACTAGGCAGAGAAAGCATGCGCTCCTGAGTTGGTCTGGGTTTTGTTGAGTGAGAGCCCGTCTGTTTGTTCCTCCCCCCTCGCTATGCAGGACCACGTCCACCCCTGTGTGGCAAGACCTCGCCAGAAACGCTGAAGGACGCCTTGGTGTTTCTGGAGTGAAGAGAGAAAGTGAAGGAAGTTTTGTAGATCGTCCATCACTGCCTGACCTTTCTCGCCAGGATGTCCGATGGCCCACCTGCTCTCTACTATGTCATGGAAGTGGCCATCGCCATATCCTCCGTCATTGGCAACGTGATGGTGGTCTGGGCGGTGAGGATGAACCGCTCGCTGAGGGACACGACCTTCTACTTCATCGTCAGTCTGGCCCTGGCTGACATCGCCGTGGGCGCGCTGGTCATCCCCCTGGCCATCACCATCAGCATCGAGATCAACACGCGCTTCTACAGCTGCCTGCTGGGCGCCTGCACGGTGCTCGTCCTGACGCAGAGCTCCATCCTGGCTCTCCTCGCCATCGCCATTGACCGCTACCTGAGGGTCAAGATACCCATGAGGTAATGTGGAGCTCATCAGCCCCTTAATGTCTTGTAGGCGCTTGCTTTCTAAATGATTCATACTGCAGTGTCCTTTAGCTCTCCAGTGGAGGGGGTAACATGGCATGTCCTGGAAGGGTTAGACCAGACAGCTTTGTGACTCTCGCAAGTTGTCCCCTCTGGAGTTGTTTAAATCTTAAAGGAGGTTTTAATGGAGAATTCCCATTGGCAGGAGAATTCAACCCAAGGCAGGGCTAGAGGGACAGACGGTCAGATTCATGTTGGCTTGGAAATCCGCAATGCTAGATCTTTCTGTGTTTGTGGAGAAAGTTAGAGGTTACTCTGAAATGCTGAAAGATCCGTGTGCTCAACCCATCATCCAAGGTCATGAGGACACTGAGCTTTATCAGTTTCATGATACTTTATGGAGATTGTCTTGCACATGTCTCAGTACAGGAGTGTCTACACGATATGTCCTCTGATTATATGAGTCCAGCAGAGGGTTTTTTTATGCCTTAGGTGTCCCATTCTATATCGTTGGTGAGGCAGTCAGGGGGGCTGCTTTATTTTACTGTAGTCTGTAAATGGTCTTATAAAGCCTGGGATTTTGAGCTCCCCTCCCTCCCCCTCTTGCATCCCAACAGAGTGTGACATATCACTTCAACGATCACACACAGACTGCTGAGTCGGAGTTGACTGTAGAGCTGTAAAACAGATATCTAGCCTCTAATCTCTGTCCTTCTGAATATACTGAGGAGCTGATCTTTCCATCTCTGTTGCTTAAGACCCACCCGAGAGCTGCAGAACGCAGTAATGATGAGGTTCACTGTAGCTGTGGGCGATACGGCAAAAATATAATATCATGACTTAAAAAAATGTGCTCAATATAGATCTGAGCCTGACACACATCTATAACCACATACTGCTCTGTTGATTTAAACTCAGGGAATGTATCATCCAGGACCTGACTGCAAAGATGCGATTGGTCGAAGCGTGTTTGTATCCACTACTTTTACACAACTAACTCATCTGACACAATGATATGTCAAACAATATTATTTATATATTTAAATTATTTAGTGAAGTGTCAGACCGTTTTGGGATCTGTATTACACATGTACAGAACTTTACAAAAGTCTTATACACCTGAAAATGATCATTTAAAGCTGCTTTGCTGTAAGACAAAACACTTTTTAGACAAAATTTTAGATGAACATATAAGAATTCGGCGAAACCATTTCCAAAGCTCGTCTCGAAAAAGCCCAGAACTGCTGGTAATTCTAATCAAATGCCTGGTTTGGCTAAATCTAAGCTTCATTAGATCAGGTGAGCTGCTGATCATGTTGGCTGTAGGCATCAAAGGAACTTCAGGAACACATCAAACGCAACGACCTTTAAGACTGTGTATGAGTTAAGAGCATGTTTCGAAGTACAGGGGGAAGCTGCTATTTTCTCTCTTTTGGGGGGTGTTCTTACCAGTGTAAGGAAGGCAGAACCCCCCAATTATAGAGGGGTAATTCACACTATGGTTAAGAGAATCCTGTAAGTAAACTGCAATGTTTCTATAAATGTAGCCCTGAGACTGCAGTTCATCTATCAAATCAACAATAGCCATAAAATTTAGAAGAATTTCTTTAAAATTCTTTTATCTTTTGTATGAACAAACGTTTGATAGATCCACTTTTTTAAACAAACAGCCCACATACACTTGATTGTATCACACGGCTTAAAAACTCCTGACCTTTAAGCTGATTCCAGAGGTTACGTAATCATGTCCATCACACATATGTAATATTGGATGATTTTCCTCAACACACAGCCAAGTATTTTTGTTTTATTTGTATCCTATATGAAAATCTGGTGATGTTTCGCTCATAGTTTTGCAGAAATACAGAACACTCTCCTTAGGCAAATACGTGAGTATCGTGAGAATGCTATTTTTGCCCAGACGCACCTTACACTAAACTTTTGTGAGCTCGTTTTCTTACCACTGGATTTAGGAAAGAAAGTGTTTTCCCTGAAGGTTCTTACTATTGACTTCCTGTAATTCCTGTAAATCAGATGAACCGGTGCATTGTCATACAAAGGGCGGTACTATTCCATGGAAATTTGCTGTGCTCAGCAGAAGCCACTTTTTTCTCAATTGTTGCCTGTTTGTATCATGTGCCTAAATTAACAACCCTATTAGGCTCAGGGAGCCTGCAGGACCGCATTTTATTATTTATATTTTAAAGGGGACATACGCAAAACTCACTTTTAAAGGTCTAAGGGCTATACGCCGCACTGTAGATGTTCACGAGAACAAAACGCATTTTACGTCGTGATCTGTGTTTCTTTGCCTTAACTAATAGCGGAGGTTGTTTAATTGGGTTTTGAGTGAGTATTGTCCTGCTGGGCGGAGCCACTGCAGTGGTCCGGCATCTAAATTCAGCTTCATAAACACAAGCTTAGATACAATTCAGAATTTCATCCTGTGCTGCTGTTTGAACAGAAGTTTATAGATTGTTTTTCCTCTGGTAAATGAAACTCCAGAGTCTTAGCTCAAACAATAACATGTTTTTTGTGATTTTAAATAGGGATGCACTGAAATTATTTTTTTAGGACCGGAACTGTAAACACTTGGCCGAAAACCAAATGTGAAACACCAAAAGAAATTATTATTAATAAATTATTAAAAGAATCTGTTTCAAAACTATTAACATATTTATTTAGCATTCAAACAATGCACAATATAAAATGCTAAATATTTTACTAGGCCCCACTCATGAAAATTAAGATGTATTATACAATTAAATATCTTCTCTCATAAACCAAGTATTCAAGTGCATTTTAATATTCTGAACGAAGTGCGTGAACACACTGTGCTCAGAACAAGTGCTATAAAAACTGGTCTTCTGTGCTTCATACTCTGTGCTTTTGTGGATCCTCTTCTGTAGAAATGTCGGCATTCCACCGTGGGCTTTACAAAGGGCTTTCAGTCTTTCTTAATGGGGTTTTCCACCGACTGGTACCAGCTCGGCTCGGTTCAGCTCTACTCACTTTTTTTGCTTTTCTGTATCTAAAATCGGAACGTTAGCATTAGCGCTACTGTTAGCATTAGCGTTAATTAACGCTAACTTTGCTTCTTTAAGCCTTGTCTGGTGCCAGTTGTGGCCAATTGTCAAACAGCCACAAACCAAGAAATAAAACCCCTCTGTTGTCATCCCCACGCTGGTGATTGTAATAATGCCAGGTTGTTCAACTCAGCTTAGAGCCCCTGCTCGGGCTGCTGCTCAGAACGTTTGGTCGCTATAGCAACAAGTTGTAGTGGAAAACTGTAGGTCCGAAACCAAACTGAAGAGAGTAGAACTGTACCAAACCGAGCTGGGACCAGTCAGTGGAGAACCCCTTTAGATATATGAAATGCGCCCACACTGCAGACATGTTGACTGTAATCCAGTTTGGCTCCTGCAGTCTGCATCATCACTGTTTGGGTCGCGTAAAAAAATATTCGGCGCATCCCCGCTTTTAAACTTGGGATCTGTAAAGACACAAGATGGCCGCTAAAGGGGGTGACGAACAACAGGCTAGTGGGTGGGGTTTCGACAGATGAGGGGTGGTTCTGTGCAAACTGGCGTATTCGGACGCCACACTCAGTCCAAATGGGGTGTTTTGAAAGGGACCAAAACTGAGAGGAATAAAGCTGGTGATATCTTTTCATGTGAGTGATTTTGTGAAAATAACATGAACATGTTTTGCATAGCCCTGTTAATAATAGGTCCCCTTTAAATGACTGAAATCACCGTGGATCAGGAAACTCGAGAATTCATTTGTCAATTGCAAGTCCAGTTAGAGTGAAGGGTTCTGTTATTTGGTAATACTGTGCTCTGCAGGACTGAAATGCTTTTTGCACCCATAGCTGATTTCAATGACAAACACAGTCAGGTCTTTGGCAGTACATTTACAGAACATGGCCATGGTGGAGTTAACCGCACAACACCATAAGCAAACGTCGATTGGTTATCTCAGGGGCACCTGATAAAGGGCTGGTATGGCTGCAGATTTTCACTTTTACATTGGTTATCTTGGGGGCATCTGTTTTCAGCTGGTATTTGATAATGGTTATCAATCTACACTCACTACTGAATACTCCACGACTGCCTGGCTCCGGATAAAATCCCACCAATCTTTGTATAAATGTGTCCAACATTTCTGAATAGGAAAATGTAGTTGCTTCAGTAGTTTCCAGTTGTTTAGATATAAATGTGAAGCTGGAACCATTATAGCACTTTTCAAAATGATGATGTTAAACACCAAAGTGTCTTTAATTGTTGTTTTCTTCTGTACTGTTCTGCAGCTATAAGCGAGTGGTGACCCCGAAGCGAGCCGGAGTGGCGGTGGTTGTGTGCTGGACAGTGGCTATGATTGTGGGCCTGACTCCCATGTTGGGCTGGAACAACTGGGAGAAGCTTAAGAAGAAAGAAAACTATACAGAAGCCAACCCTCATATCAACTGTCAATTTGAAGCTGTCATCAGCATGGAGTACATGGTCTACTTCAACTTCTTTGGCTGGGTGCTGCCTCCACTTGTCCTCATGCTCCTCATATATGTGGAGATCTTCTACATGATCCACAAACAGCTCAACAAGAAAGTGTCGGCCTGCCAGACGGACCCTAGCCGTTATTACGGTAAAGAGCTAAAATTGGCCAAATCTCTGGCTCTAGTGCTGTTCTTGTTTGCTATAAGCTGGCTGCCCTTGCACATCGTGAACTGCATCACTCTTTACAGCAATTTTGAAAACATTGAAAAAAAGACCATCATCCACATAGCCATTTTGCTCAGTCATGGCAACTCAGCCGTCAACCCTGTCGTGTATGCCTTTCGTATTAAGAAGTTTCGCAGTGCTTTCCTCAAGATCTGGAAACAGTACCTCTGCTGCAGGGAAGAGTCCCATCAGGCCGATCGAGCCAGCCAGCGAAGGGAAAGCCAGGAGAGGAGACTGAGACGCAACATTGACATTTGAGCCCACACTGGAGCCTTGAGGTACTCCCCTGTCTGGGAGATCTGCTGTGGTGAATGTTTTTGGAAGTATCCATGGGAAATATGTATAGGTGAGCTGCAGTCGATTTATCATCAGCATCTAGGCTGGCGACCCTATGATCCCACACTACAAAATCATATTCCATATTCAGGCAAAAAAACAGAAGCATTGACATTCACTGTAGTCAGTTCACTACAGGCAGTGGTGCAAAGAATGTAACCCCATCTGTGATGGCCCATTAAATCTACGGAAAGTGCCTGTTTGATTTCAATTGCCAGACTGTCGTAATGACACTCATTTGATGTGATCTGCCAGCCCTAATAATACTACTGTGAAGTGCTTCAAGCCACAACAGGCTTAGCCTAGACAAAGTGTGTGATTTGGCTTGTCCGTCAGCAAGCCACTCATTTTATTGTGTATATTTTGTGTTTTATTGTATATACCTTTTGGAACAGTGGCAGTGTAGTATTGAGAGTCACGGGAGCCTGAATGAGATAAATTAGAGCTTCTTGAGGAAGAAAACAAGAGGCAAATTGAGGAAGTGACATTTTGTATCGACGAATCCATCTCCTTGGAAGATGAATTGTTTTACCGGAGTGACCATTCGCAATTTCACTCGTGTACATTATCTTAAAACTGCAATCGGAACAACTGCTTCAGCCTTAAAACAACTGACCTTTGCTGCTTGACATAAGATTTGTCATGTTTTACAAGCTTTGATTTTCTGTAATGTTTGTGATCATTTGAAAAGGTTTACTCATCTCATTCGTATCGCACCTGTAACCACTGGAGCTTAACAAGTGGAATGTTTTCCAGATCTTCTCGTCTGCTTCTCGGCATGATACAGTGTCACTCAGAGGAGTGTTTGATATCTACAATGCTTTGCACAGAAGAACCAAGAAACTTTGCAGCCGCATTAGACGAGACAGATCCATGAATAAACCTGTTTGAAAGGATACTAACGAGGACCTCATTTTCTTTTAATGCTTAACAAAGAATGGCCATGCAGGCCTACTACATTACCTAGCTTGTACTTGAACACCTTGTACTGTATTTCTGAACAGTGATGTCATTTCCATCAAAGAATATTAAACTATATTATTATTAAACGATAAACAATATTATTATTCAGTTTGAAATAACAGTGAAAGTTTCTGAGCGATTCAAAAGTTGTGGAATCGCCGAGCAGTAAAGCTGATCACCAGTGTATAGTCCAGTACCTTCTTCGAATATGCTTGTTCTAGAGAAAAATTAAAACCACTGTGTTCACACTGTGTGTGAAGTGGTGGGATTTATTAGGCAGCAAGATAAAAGTCAGTTCTTGGAGATGATGGGCAGAAAAACAAACGTATGGATCTTAGCAAATGGGCCACACTGTGATGGCTTTTGTTTTTGTTTGTAGGAAATGGTTTGAAAAACAGCAACAACTTAAAGGTGAGCAGACCAGTCCAGTCCTCCTGTATGTGCATGTATTCACTTTTAAGTCTGCCTTAGGGCTTCACTGCGGTATTAATAAAGGTAGTTGGCCCCTTGTAGCCCTGTGTGAGCAATGTGACATTTTTTCCTCTGCATTTAACCCTTTAACCAAGCAGTGAAATAAAAATAATCACATTTTAACGCAGCAGCACAGATTCTCTGCATCCTTTCCAGCAGTTTCACAGAAATAATGTCCAAACCCTCTCAGCACCGTTCAAGCATAGAAAAAGCTCTATCTCATTCACTGGACGCTTATTTTGAACTGGTCAGTCCAGCTCCGCGAGAGAAAGATCTGGAGACCTCATTCTGTTTCTTAGGACTGTTTCTTCAACATCACACAATTCCTTCTGGTTTATGTTTAAGAACTGAGCCATTCTTAAGTTCATGCACTAAAGACAGACCGGACATGTCTCTCCAAAAGCAAGAGTTTGAGCCTTTGTTAAACGTTTATGGTTAGTCGATATGGTGCTGCCCCCTTCTGGTAGCATGACGTAAAAGCCAGCAGATGTAAAAATCCACAAGACATTCAGTTTGTCGAGGGAACAAAGTATACCTGGCACCACTTTCCTTTAGTCTAGGTCCTTCACGGGCAGGTGTTGCAGAAACAGATTGTTGCACAAACTGAATTCATCTGGAATGTTCTTATCTCCTGAAAACATTATCATGGCATCACTGACATCTTTGTTTAATTAACATTATAACCCCAGTGACGTGAGGAAAAACCCTCCTGTTGGATCACAAAGCAGTGAAGCATTCCCTAGACTGTATCACAACCAAGACCTGTACAAAATGTAAAGACACCCGTTATACACCGCTACAGTAATCCCCTAGTTTTACGCGGAAATCTTCAAAACAGCGTGGAAACTGCAAATATTCTCATTTTGTTTTTGCTTTTTTCGTGGCAATGTTTTTATTTTTTTACTCGTTTTAGTTCTAAATGATTACAATTTTACTACAAACACATAATAAATTTCCAAATATAGTAATCCAAATATAAATTTCCAGTTATTGGCTGAAGTCCTCATTTCATTCTGCTAAACGCCTGCCGCCCAAACGCCCTGCACCTTCTGGCAATGCAGCTCAGCGCCTCGGGCCAAAATTACAGGCCGATGGCCGGGGTTCGGCGCGGGCGGAGCAGCAAGTTTAATACATTACCCTTAACGAAAATACCCTATCCCTACTGTACAGTTCACACAGAAGTCCTGCACTGCTAGAATGTAAATATCGATATTCCTGCTGTACAGACTGCACTGTAATTCATACACAGGCCTTTTCTTTGGTATAAGTAGGTAAATGCATTTTTTTTATTAATAAAACAGTAAAATGTAGGAGTAATCACCATCATTTGTACACTTCAATAATTTACTGTTCATCCGCCGGCGAGTTGTATTGTACACCCCTCACATTTTTGCAAATGTTTTATTGTCTTTCATATAAAACTCTGATAGAATGTAAACTAATCAGTGTACAGCTTGTATAATGGTGCACGTGGAAAGGAGCCGCCCCCTATGTTAAAATAAGCCCTACATTAAAATAAATATTTTAAATTTATCTTCATTTTAAAGGCTAATACAGAAGTTACACCATTATAGTTAGCTAAAAAAAATAAAGTCTACATTTTACACATCGGTTCGTTCTAGACTAGATTTTCAAATCCAGGCACTTGATTGGTCATTTGGGTGAGCAGGAGCAAACTAACATAGAAAATGGACAGAATGGATATCGGAGAATGGTTGGGGACAAATGAACTCTAGTAAAGCTTTTATCTAATTACACCAGCATTTTTGCTGCACAAGCAGAAAGCGAATCTGATCAAGCTGGCCTTTGATAGTGACCTGTGCAGAAAGTTGAAAGGTGATTTAACTCGTCCACAAATCGAAGACTTCACTGCATTGAGGTATTGTTCACCTGTATCTTCCTTCGGTATCTGGAGATCCCCATCAAGCCCTATAGTGTTCTGTAGAGGAGACCCTGGGCTCCAGTGATGCTCCTGTGAGGGTCTGCATGCTGGAACAAGGACTGCAATGGCAAGACATACATGAGGAGCAGCAAACGCAAGACATTCCTCTGCAGAACCAAAAAACCAGGACTATCACAGCTAAACTATCCAGAGGAGCTTCTAGGACTATTCATTCACTACTGACCTATAACACATGATTTGTTGTCCTCACAAGCAAAAGAGGAGATACAGAAATGTATTGTTTATCAAACTGAACGTGTTCTTGTGTTAATATCACATTTTTATTTTCTAAATTCAGGTCTATTTTCACACAGACATCATCCTGTTGCGCTCTACAATGGACATGATGGACATTTTTAAAAATATATTCAAAGAAATTTAAATTGTGTGGTGTTTTTTTAGACCCAAATAGAGGAAATCACACAAGAAATACATTGTAAGAAACCCTGCTTTTATATGAATATGATCCGGAAGATATGGCAGGTATTTTATGAAAGTAAATCTGCATCCATAATGCTGGTATTTTTAAGTTCTGAAAATAAAATAGTGTATATAATGGACACAATCATAATGCACTGGTTATGGAAAAATCAGTAGTTGTTCATAATTCAGATGACAGAAATGCTGGGTGGGCTAAATGGAGGTGAAAAGGTCCAAAGGGTATTGATTCCAAGGACTGTTCCACTGTTCATAGGCTCACTTAGCTCCCTGTCTGAATGGCAGTCTTGAATAGAACAGCGTTTTGGAGATCATATGGAACGCACTGATCGTCTTGCATTCCATAACTGAAACTCCTGAGACGGGAGTGGCTCTTCCAGCTCAGCAGGTCAGGTAATGCCAGTCAATCATTCACAGGAAAGAAGAGGCCTGTTCCTGAAAGAGGAAAATGGTATTATTTAAAGCTGACTTTCTGTATATGTACTGAAGACACAAGGCCAAATCATTTTCTAGAAATAGAACACGTCGTATTCACAGAGCCATAACCAGTTCTCAGCATCTCAGCAATATAAAGTATTCTCAGCATTATAAAGACGAGGCTGTTAAACACTGCATCACACCTGGGTCAGCTAGCCCATTAAACCTGTAAAAATACAATTCATTCCATTCATTTGGCAAACACTATGGAAAATCCAGACATCCATCTGTATTTCTGATACTTTAGGGATTTATCATCCTTAAAAACACCCTTAAAAATAATGTTTAGTTTATATTTTGTACTTATAAGCAACCATAATTAAGCATTTGTGATACGTGCAATAGAGTGACTAACAGTCAGCTCAGGCCAAGCAGTGTGTGAGCAATAGGTGGCTCATAATCAGGGGTTGACTTTTTTTTTTTGCTGTAGTACTCTAGTCTAGGGCTGGGCGATTAATCGAAAAGTAATCGAAATCGACATTCAGAACCTATAATCGATCGAATGTTTCCAGGTGGATTATT